>VDFB02172913.1:0-22752 GCA_007258455.2 Sequoia sempervirens | reverse complement strand
TTTGAAAACTTTCCATTTTGGAAACTTTCCATTTTTGACAACTTTTCAAAACAAGATCCTATTTCGTAGAAGCATAATTTTTTTTTTAATGAAACGGGATCCCATTTTATGAAATATGAATTTTTGGTCAGGTTTGTGCTTTGTTTTTCAGTTCAGGAAAAGGCTTGGGGACTGGATCCTCAACTATGGACCTGGTTTGACCTACAACTTCAAGGTCATGTCAATGTCACAAAAATTGTAGAATTATTTGATGAAATTAAAACACATTATAGATGAGACTGTGCAAATTCCAAATATGTAATTTTTTTACAATTAGATTATTTTTTCTATTTTTTAATTAATTTCTAATGAAACTAGTCCATAAACTTGAAATATTAGGGATTTTTAGTATTTCAATATCTTTTTATTAAAATATTTTTTTGTAAGATGAATTACACAAAAAATATACTTTAGACATTTTTTTTCAATTTGAAAAACTAAGCAAAAAATAATATGTTTAGGTCATCTTATGCATGATGTACATGCTGATTTTTGAAAACAACAATTATGGCCAATAAAAAATTATAAAAAAATATCAAAAATATGCTTGAGTGAGTTACAAATGTGTCTCTGATTAAAATAAAAAAAATAAAAATTGTGGCAATATAAAAATCTCCACATAAATGGGCAAGTGAGAAAAATAATATAAAAAGTATTTAGAATAACCATAATGTAAAGATAAAAGATGTGCCACAATATTATACAAGATTACATGGATAAATCCCTCATAATACAAAAGACTAGCTTAAGAAATCGTCCACACTCTGTTTTATTTAGCAATAAAAATATTATAATACACTTATAGAGTCAATGAATAATTTTGAAACATCAAGGTCCTCCAATGCATCCTCCATGTGTTCAAAAGCATTAGCTAACCATGTAAACCACACACCCAATGTTATCAACTATGGTTCACATATGCACTTATAGGAGAGCTTAATAAAAATGACAAGCAACCTTAACCATTAAACGTGTGATTTATTTTATATATGGACATCATTCTTTACCAAGACATGTGTCGAGGAACATATGGTTTGACAATAATAATTAATATTATCCATCTCATTCAATTACGAGTCCTCATAATTTTATTCCATCATTAGTCTTTCCAAATTCAAAAACAACAAAAAAATTTGAATATACATATATATAGAAACATGAACATCCTTTAATCAATTTTATTTCATTGATATCAAAGTTACAAAATACTATTAATTAATTAAAAGTTACCTATTTATATAGCCTACTTGCTATTAAAAAAGAGAAAGATTTTTTTACTTTATCAAAGCTCTATAGAAAACATGGTTTAGAATTGTTTATGAGAAAAAAACATTAATGTGATGACTTCGTCTATAAGTTAAGTTTTCAAAAACTTTTATGTTTAATATTATAATTTTCTCCTTTGCAAATGGAGTTTCCTAATAATATTATATTGTGTGTGTTTGTATGAGTGAGAGAGATATGGAAAGAGACAGGAGGGAGATAAGCATATATAAATAGATAGAGATAAAGGGGTGAGGGAGGGAGATAAATAAAAAGTGAAGAGAGGAAAAGTATGGAGATATAGAAAAAGGGAGTGATAAGGAGAAAGGGAGAGATATGGATAGAAAAATGAGAGGTAGAGAGATAATAATTGAAGGGAGATATGGATGAAGAAATATGGAGAGATAGAGATAGAGAGGCAAAGATATATAGATAGAGGTCTAGGAAGAGGGAGAAGGGGAGGGAGAGAGAGAGAGAGAGAGAGAGAGAGAGAAAATTGTCTAGAGAGTTTGAGGGGGAGAGAAGATAGGAGAGAGGAAGAGGAAGAGGGAGAGAAATAGATAGAGAGATAGAGAGGTAGAGGAGAGATAAAGATAGAGAGAGATAGAGATAGAGAGGGAGAGGTAGATAGGAAGAGCTAGAGAGACATAGAGGAAGAGGGTGAGGGAAAGATAGTGAGAGATATAGATGGTGAGAGAGTGATAAAGAGCTAGATATATAAGGATATATATAGAGGGGGAGAGGGAGAGGGAGATATAGACACAAAAAAGAAGGAGAAGTAGAGAAAAAATTAGAGATACAAATATATGTAAGATCAATCGAGTTCACAAAAACTATAATGGAAAATGAGTAAAATGAGTTTTTTTAAAGTGTAAGAAACATATATATAAGCATAGCTTAACCTAGATCCAATAATTATGTAAATTTAAGGGTATTTGTATTTGAAAATAGTAAATACTAATTAGAGAGTTTTCCATACAAGGCCTTGTCAGTGGGTTGGGGAGGATGGTATCCCTAATGAGGTGTATTATATATGTATTTGGTCAAGGGGTCCTTAGCCCTCATATTATGAAGAAAATTTGAAACTATAAAGAGGACTAATCAATATGGTTGTTCAAGAATATAGAAGCTTTTATGGTTATATTTATGGAATTAGTTTGGAAATGAACACAATTCAACTTAGCATAAAAGGTGTGGACAAGTGGTGTAATGAGGTGGAAATAAGAGACCAAATTATTTTGGCTAGGAAAACTCTCCACTACCATGGGAGGGAATATCAATTCAGTGGAAATCCCTTCTTGTGTGATTATGTGAAAGTAGACCTTAATGTTCGGTATATTCTCAAAAGGGTAGGGCTTGCAAATTATATGGAGAGGTTTAATGGATTCAAACCCATGCTTTTGGTGGAGTTCACTAGAATTGGAATCCTTGAGAGGTAACAATATGAGAATTTAAATGAGATGTTTTGAAGGAGCTTATTGCTCAAATATTTGGTTGATCGAAGGAGGGAGGGAGGTTTATATGCGTCACAAGAATAGGGAATAAGTATTAAGATCATATCTTAAGGTTGAAGTTTTGAGGATTCAAACAAGCTATGCAAGGTACATTCTTTGCCTCATCCTTGGGATAATGTGGTGCTCCAAAACATGAGGTTTGCCACACTAGACGACCACTTCCAAGCCTTTTATATGTATCATTTTCCTTTGTCAAGCCATTTCCATCATAATTGTTTGATGACCTTTCCCTTATTTTTGTTATCCTCCACAAAATACTCTATTCTTGAATTCAATAAAGGAATTTGGTTCCCCTATACCAATTTGTAATCATTTTTTTTAGCAAACATGCTTTATCCTTGAAACCACAACTTGTCATTGCTACTTGTAGCTATTATCCTACTTCTTCATCACCTTAACATACTTGTAAGAAGGTATATCATCCTTATTTTTCCTCTCTAGAAATGGTCTTTTCCTATCCTCTCAAACCTAAGTCTCCTTCTGAGGGCAGTCATTCCTTTATCTCTACCAGTTCTAAGAATTATAGTAGAAGGAATTTGGGTGGTGGGGAACGTAGTCATGGAGCTAAAGTCCCTTCCAAGGAGAAGGGGAAGCGATGGTAAAGGATCCTATAGTGGAGGAGAAGCCATGGAGAGGGGAGAGGAGAAAACACAATATTAAGAGAAAAGGGAAAATGTTTGAAGTGGATGACATTTATGTGCATTCTAAAATTTCTAAAGTAGAAATATTATGTATTTTCTCTTCTAATTTTTCAAATGGTTCTTTATTGAGATAAACAAAATGAATTGAAAGAGTTTGTTATGTGCCATAAGATTTTCAAATGATTCTTCATTGAGATAAACAAAATGAATTGAAAAACCTATTTAATGGTTAAATGGAAAATGCAATGGAAAAAATTGATAGATGAGAAAAACACCAAATGAAATGAAAAGATTGACGTGTTAGAGAAGAATCTTATTGAAACAAACTAACGAGGGTGGCGTATCTCAATAAAAACATCAAAAAAATTCATTCCATTCTAGATCAAGCTCTTGGAATGCCTCAAATAATGTGGTCTCGTGGAATGCAATGTTGGCAGAAGATGCGCAAAATAGATTTTGCAATGATGCTATAAAAATCTGTGACTGTACATGGTTGATCTTCTTGCCCGTGCTTGCTGTCTTGAGGACGCCCTAAAATTTATCAGTAAGATTCCATTTAAATCTGTGCCTGCAAATCACATATGAATATAGTCTTAGTAGTATTTACAGCGATTCTGCATTTTGATTTCGATCCTAAACATGCTACGACTGTTGTTTTTTTCTTAAACATCTTTGCAGAAGCAGGCAGGTGGCGTGAGGTTCAAATGGTAATGAGATTGATGAATGATAAAGGAGTTAAAAGATACTGGATGTAGTGGGATTGAAGGCCATAAAATGGTGTAGGAGACAAATCACATCAACAGACACGGGAGACAACAAAACATACATATAATTTATTAACGGAGAGAAAGAAAACTCTTTCGCTAGATAACAATCTCTGGTGATATGCCTCGACCAAACCAGTCGGAAAGCAGATTGAAGAATTAAAGTAATTGAACAATCTGAGGTTTTAAAAACATGATAAGAAACATCCAAAACACTGTACAGTGTTAATAGCTTACAAAAGAAGAACATCGATTCAAAGCTACAGGCGGGGTCACAGAGCGATTAATTTCAGTCTTTCATTTGTTCGTTTTGTACGCCACTTCACTGCATCTTTCTTCCAATTTTGGCATCTGTATCTCTGCATTGCAGCGCACTCATGACCAAAGGCGAGTCGTCTCATCTGCCCAAGCGAAGGACAATTTTCGTCAACCTCTCGAGAAGAAACTGAATGATATATGGTACAGTTGGGTGTTATAAATGCAGGGAAAAGAGTTTCGGCACGGGAAGCAAAAAGCATATCCTCCAATAAATGGCCACGATTAGTTCAATCGTATCCCAAGGGCTATTGATAAATACAAGCCGTTGATTAAACTTTTTAGTTGATCTTGTTTATATTGGATACACCTTCGGCGTAAATAAAATAATTCTTTGGTTTCCCAATTTTCATCGATCCATCATCTTCATGTTTATAGGTATACGGGATTCCCTATAATCTCGTGGCCCCTCCCTCCAACATAGGTATATTCTTTCTCGTCATGTGTGAGCTCAGACTGATATAAAGCTTTTGTATTTGGCATAAAGTTCTGTCATGAAGATTCTTGCTTTAAATAAAGTTTTTAAAGTTCTATTATTTTGAAGAAGTGAGGGTACTTGTCGAAAATAATTTTAAAAATATAATAACAATAAAGAACTTTTATTTTTATAAAAAAAATATTTTTATTTATAAAATTATTATGTTTATAATAATTTTAAAATTAATAATTTTTTTAATAGATAAATTTATTGAATTTAAAGATATAAAAAGTATGAAGACAATAATTATAAAAATGATTATACTTATGAACCCCTCTCAACATAGCCATTATAGTTTTAGTGCACTTAGTTAATAATGGTCCTCAAAGTCTGTTTTGGTTAAAGGACGAACATGCATTCGTTAAGTTAGAAAAAATTAAATATCGATGCATCCAAAGCAAGAATTTGATTGAATTAGGTAATATAATAGGACAAATCGAATATTGCGAAGGAAACAAAGATGAGCCTCCGTTTCCTAATTTTCATCGAACTATCATCATGATGTTTATAGTTTCCATGTAACTCTCACTAAATCCCTTTTAATCATATTCATGAAACTATCGCCATACAACAATATGATATTCCAAGCTAGTCCCGTGGGTTTCCCTCTATTCTCTTTGCCCCCAACATGGGTAAATAAATGTATGTTCTAATATGGAAATGTAACTCGAGTTTTAGGAGTTTTAATAAGTGATAATGACGGTCTATTGTTGTTCATTGTTGTTGATTTTTTATTATGTTCCTCTTTTTCATTTTTAATATTTTTTTTCAATAATTAATATAATAGTTTTTGATCTTTTGGATGGATGAATGAATAGGTATATAAAATAAAGTGAAAAAATAGACATCAAAATAAGTAAACTTTTAATTGTTATAAATGCAAATAAAATCACATTTAAAAGATATTACTGAAAACACAATAATATCTACAATAATCAAATAATAAAAATGAAATTAAAAAAAATGATCGATTCTCAATAAAAATGAATTATAGAATTAAAAATAAATATAAATCAAAATTAATTATTTTTATTATTTATCAAATAAAATATTAAAAATAAAAAAACATAATACACACTTTTCATCTCTATATTTAATTTTTTATTTTTATTTTTATTGAAGTAATGCATATTACAAATAAAAGAATGCAAAAAACTGCAAATTAAAATAATAAACAAAAATAACTAAATAGAATTAACAGTCTTCATCAAAGCAAAGTCACTCAATTTCATTAGGACAACAACAAAATTGGACCAACAAGACAAAGCAAATCCACAATTACAAATTCTTTGAATAAAAAATAAATTTTACTAAATTCATAAATTTTAAATCATAAAAGAAAGATCATTAATATATTACATATAGTAGTTGTACTGTTGTGTTCTCAAACAATTATTTTCAACAAACTGGTATTCTAATGCTTTACTCTCACATAGTTTTTCAGGTTGTTTTTTTGTGTTCAAGCTTTTCCAATTTGCTTTTATGTGTTCACAACTTAAAGATTTAACAAAGAAAAATGTGCTGGTCATGGCTTAGCTTCAACAAATTCA
This sequence comes from Sequoia sempervirens, assembly GCA_007258455.2. Classification (NCBI taxonomy): domain Eukaryota; kingdom Viridiplantae; phylum Streptophyta; class Pinopsida; order Cupressales; family Cupressaceae; genus Sequoia; species Sequoia sempervirens. The sequence goes on along the minus strand of VDFB02172913.1, from coordinate 16,188 downwards.
AGATCAAGTTAATCAGCTTCAGAATAGCTGCAATTTGAACCGTCGTAAAGTGTTTCAGCTCAAGTATTAGCTTCACATTGTAGTTTTATGGGTTGTATTATTGACTCTTTGTAAATTAGTTGTAAAAATGTTATTCAACTTTTATAATTTTGTCTTTATTACTGAACTATTTTGCTGTCTTTGTGACTGATCCTTTGATTACTCAGCTATAACTTATTCTTGTAAATTTTCAATATAAAAATAAATTTATCTTCCTAACAAAACTTGAATACATCTTCCCACCACCAATCAGTTTTGCTCGGTATGAAGGAACAAAAAGCATAAAAAAAAACACAAAAAAAAAAAACCAATAAAAAATCACCTCGTCCTGACCAACGGTTCCATATCAGCATTTTTCACTTGATTATCTTCCTCCACGTGATAAAAGCGTGCATACTTATAGGGGCATCATGAGAACGTAGCTAGCAATTTTACCTTCCTTTCTTAATTATTTGAATACAACTAAACTTGGCCTGCCAGTCAAATCACGAGGAAGAGACCCCCTAATAGTCAAAAACAGGTAAATCACACAAATTTTGGTAAAAAGAAGTTGATTTTCTTCAATCCTTGGTGGTTCAGTTGTGCAATTTCTTTTAGCTACCAACCGCTAAAGCATCGATATTATTAGTCTTCATGTGACCGTCAACTGCAGCATTCGCTGCTTAAAAATGTTAGGGCATATATGATAAATATATTTAAAAGTTATCCGCAGCATCTGTAATTTCTTTTGCATTTGCAGGCTTCGAGTTTTTTGAGTAAGGGCAAGCAGGTCGGGGTTTCGAATCGCTTCGTCGTGATGGCAGAGGAGAAGCCCAAGACGCCCAAAGTATGGAACACAGTAAAGCCATTTGTCAATGGAGGAGCCTCTGGTATGCTCGCCACGTGTGTTATCCAGCCCGTGGACATGATCAAGGCACGTCGTACATTCAGTCCATTTTTTCAATTGTTTTAAAGGATTTTCTTAAATGCAATTATTGTCGAGAAACTCTTTAGTTCCATTATGGAAACTTGAGATCTTTAACGTTCAAATTCTTTTTGAAGTTTCTATATTGGCCGTGGAGGTCAGCGATCTAGCTTCGCCGGCTTTATTTTCGGAGATTAATTTAAATCTTATAGAGATCCGCTAAAATAGCATGGAGAAACAAATGATCAGTCTTTGATTTTCAATTACACGTCGCTGAATTTGAATTCTTTATGGCTAAATGGCTGAATTCCTACTGTCCATGGCTGAATGCTCGAATATCTATTCTCTATGGCTGAATTGTTTGATTCCTATTCTCTATGGCTCAATGGTTGAATTCCTATTCTGAATGACTGAATGGCAGAATTCCAATAGCACGGGATCAAACCCTTAGTGGTTGAGTTTTTTTTATTTGCTTTATTTTCCTTTTGAGGTAAGGTTATGTTGTAGATACTACGATCGGGAGGTATCTCTTTGTCAAATTCACCTGGAACTTCATAATTGGATCTTGAATCATTCGATATGATAGGAGTTACGGGAGCACTGTCTGCTGCTATTTGATGTGCTATTCACGGTGCTACTATTTCTTTTGGGGTAGGGTTATGTACCGTGCTACCATTTCCGTTTCATATGACGAGAGTTGCCGGAGTATTGAATGCAGCTCTCTTATATTCTATTCATGGTGCTACTGTGGTAAATACTTTATTTCAGGAGTTTTTGGAAATACAGAAATATGTTCGTTAGAGACTTATTCCTTTGCCATCTGCCTTCGTTGTTGACTGCAGCAAGTGTGGTAATGTTATGCACTTTAGGTTGGAAATTTTGAGTAGTGCCAGTCATATTTTAGCTTAGATCTGTCAGGATCATCTTCATGTTGCTACGAGCAAGGGGTATCTCTTCCACTAAATTTTTCCAGGATTTTTACCTTTGCATCTGAACTTATCCTTATCCATGTAACTCTGGGATTTCTACCTTTACACCTGAACTCATCCTTTTTGGCTGCGGGGAGTATGGTAACGTGTTATACTTAGGTTCAAAATTTTTATGTAGTGCCAAAAATTCAAACTCAGATCGACGAAGATCTTTTTTCCATTGCTACGAGCGAGTGATGTTTCTTTTGTCAAATTGTCCAGGACGAATATGGTAATGTTTTTCAGCTTAGGTTTCAAAAGTTTACATAGGAGGCATATTTATTAAAAATTAGATTTATGGAATTCATTATTTTTAAAGATCATGTGTCAAATTTATCCGGAACTTTTACTTTAGCACCCGGATTTGTGCATTTGGCTGCAGCGAGGACTGTCATGTTTGCCGTAGGCTAAAAATTCTGTATACTGCCATATATATACATAAACGTCGATCTACAAAATCATTTTCTTTAAATTGCCATTTCTGAGGAATATCTCATCTGTCAAATTCATCTGGGATTTGCTCTATTGTGGCGTGGCTAGTATGATTTTTTTTTGAACTTTAGGTTAAAGTTTTTACATGTTGCTGGAAATATATAAGCTTAGATATATGCAAATCATTTTTTATTTTACAATTGATCCACAAGCATTCATTTTCATGTTGTCTTGAATGGGAAATTTTCAGATATAGATTTCCTAATGTATTTTTATGGCTTGTAACATCCTTCTGAACTTTGACATGTTTTTAGAGTTTGTTGTCCAGTTAGATTGTAAAAATATTATATTTAATTTCAACACTTGGTTATGTTTCCTGGGAATTCGAACCAGAGGCTCCTTTATGAAGGCCCTGATACTTTTACCAATTGAGCTCGTCCAATTTGAGAGTCGTTGCATTATTTGGAATTTAATCTGATTGATTCTACTGTGATCTGACACAGGTACGCATTCAGTTGGGTCAGGGTTCAGGCTACAATGTGGCAAAGAACATGCTTGCTCAAGAGGGCGTTGGTGCCTTTTACAAGGTTGGTTTATGGTCTCATGTTGGTTGAATCAAATGGATTTCTTGAATTTTTTGTTGAAAAAATCAAATTATTTTAGATTATGTGAGTGGTAAGAAATGATGAAGAAGATGAGAATTATGTTACATGATCATCCTGGTATCATGATATATTTCTGTACATATACATGAATTTCGTTTGGTCATGGAAAATTACATCTAAGTTTCTAATTGTGTGGTTTTATGTGAAAATTTTCTACACATAGACACGTTTGAAAATCTGTATGCCACACAATCCAAGAATCCTAAATTATAGATTTCTGCCACGTTGATGCCTGTTTTGCTGTGGCACCTTATCAAGTGGTGCACATTTTACATTGAAATTCATCTTGAACCTTAGTGTAGGCATGAAAATAGAATGTTTCATAGACAGTTGCCACATGAAGGAGCTAACTCATATTAATAAGCCGCTGGCAGATCTTAAACTAAATATTATGGTCTAAGGATAATCAACTAACTTCCAAGTCTAAATGGACATCATTCTTGTAATACCCCCAATAATGTTGAATTAGGTACCATTATAGAACTTCTTGAAATTGGGCGCAAAGCATACATGTTATCTCATCTTCTGCTTCTTCCATGGCTTTACCATTTTTAGAAGTTTCAGCAAAATTTCTTCCCCGTAATTTTTTAGGATAAGGAGCCCTGCAAAAATTTGCAATATGCCATAGTTTACAAAAACAATAACATTCAAAGTGTGATTTACATCATTCCATCATCTTGTATTCAGTTTTTATTTGTGCCAACCTTTACCATAATAGCACATTAGATTTATGCATACTAAAATAATAAAAGAGATCAATTAGAAAGAAGAGGCACCAATGAGAGTGAAGCGTGAAGCATCTTTATTATAAACTGACATATTTGTACATCCCCACTGTTAGTTTTTATGATCAGATTATATAAGCAGAATTTAACTCAAAATCAGACACATAAACACAGCATATACCCTGGGAAAACCCTCCACTTGAGGGAGAAAAACCCAGCAACAATATATCACTTATATATTGAATATAGAACAATGGTCTTCTTTACAATGAGGCCAAATATGAGGCCAATCAACAACACCACAAATAATGCAAACACAGAATAAAATGAGACAGCTTGCTGCTGATAATATCGAACTCCCTTAGTGATAAATTCGGCCTCCTTTCAGACTAAGATCTGCCTTTAAAGAAATTCACACTTTCTTGATAACAGATTCAGCCTCCTTGAAACCTTCGATCTGCACTTGAAGCAATTCGTACTTCTCTATGAACTTGCACAACAAATATAGGAATGAATGAATGTATTACAATGATTGAATAGTATCTCCAATATATACTATTCGATGAGGAGGTCTTCAAGGGTTGCGTCTCTTCAATGCACAAGGTCGGCCACCAATGAAGAGATATGTCTCTTCAATAAGAACGCCGATAATCAAGGAAGGGTCGGCCATAATAAGCAAACTCAAATTAATAAATAATAGAATATTATTTATTCTTCATGTGACGTGTCTCTTCACCATCGCATGCCTTCAAATAAAATAAATAGCCGTTAGGCTATATGCAATTTTATGTCTTGAATCGGACCTGGAAGGATGAGCTCGAAGCTGCTATAACATCAACACTCCCTCTTAGCTAGGGAGAAATACTTCCAGCTATGTAAGACATATCACCTCATCGTGATGTCAACCACCATGGCTACTCCCATGTGTGGAAAAGGAGCATATCACCTCATCGTGATATCAACCACCATGGCTACTTCCATGTATGGTAAATGTGCACAAGTGCCCATCACGGAATCAGTCAACGTGATGTTGTCACCTCATCGTGACGTTCACCATGGCTACTCCCAGAGGGTGAAAAGGACAAGCACAAGAAAATCATCACAGACTCTCTCACGTGATGTATGTCATGGAGTCACACACATGACATCCACCATGGCTACTCCCATAGGGTGGAAACAAGGGCTTTCACCTCAAATTTCTCTCACAGAGAAAGATGCATTAAACAAGGGCTTACACCTCAAATTTCTCGCATAGAGAGAAATGCATAATCAAGGGCTTGCACCTCAAATCTCTCTCACAAAGAGAAATGCATTAAAGCAAATAACAGAAGATCACTGATGCTGAGTCTCCCTCTCAGTTAGGGCTTCATTCTCCACAATACCAAGCTTGTCTCGAAAGTACACAAACTTTACTCTGGAGAGAGGCTTGGTGAGAATATCTGCCGTCTGCTCATCAGTGCTGATGTACTTCAACTGGATTGCTTTCCTCAATACCATATATCTGATATAGTGGTATTTGATCTCAACATGTTTAGTTCTATCATGAAACACTGGGTTGACAAAAAGCTTCACACAACTTTGATTATCACAATGAATGATAGTTGGCTCCAATGATTGTCCAAACAATCCTGTAAGGAGCTTCCGAAGCCACACTGCTTCTTGAGCTGCACACAAGCTGCAATATACTCAGCCTCTGTAGTGCTTAGTGCTACTGAAAACTGCTTCTTGCTACACCAGGATATCATCGCAGACCCCAAACTGAAGCAACATCCAGAGGTGCTCTTCCGATCAGCAACACATTCTACCCAATCAAAATCAGAATATCCATGCAGCTCCAAGTCCACTCCAGAAGAATATCTCAAGCCATACCCAACTGTGCCACGCAAGTAACTCAGGATATGCTTCGCTGCAACTAAATGTATTTGCCTTGGTTCACACATGATCCGACTAGGTGCACTCATTGCATAGCAAATATCTGGTCTAGTGTCAACGATCCAAACAACTGTCTGTACAAGATAGGATCCACCAGATCTGAACTAGCTGCAGCTTCTTTTAACTTCTGCAATTTGGTCTCCATCGGAGTAGACATGGATTTGCAATCCAAATCTCTTCAAGATGTTAATAGTATACTTCCCTTGACTCAGAATGATATCATCCGACTTCTGCCATACTTCTAAACCAAGGAAGTAGTGCATGAGATCAAGATCCTTCATTTCAAATTCAAAAGCTAACTCCTTGCATTTGATAATGAGGTGATCTTCTCCAGTAAGAAATAAATTATGAACATAAAGAACCAAGATCAACTAGATTACCATCTTCTTCAGGTTTAGTAGGCTTCCTCTGAATCTTCAAGTACTTGCACCAACCTTCTGACCTCTTCGTCCAAGATTGCCTGCAATGCTTGCCTTTGAGAAAGTTTTCTAGAGCACACCTCTGATACTGTAGAGAGTTCGGGATTGTCCTCCTCGACCTCAACCCAAATCACTCTATTCTGAATAGGTTTGCAGAGCTACCAATGTCAAATCCAGATAGATTATCTTGTGCAATTCTGTTCTCAGCAGCCGAAGAGGTCTTCCAAGGACTTTATCATCGGCCTCGCAACGCTGCAACCTTCATTTCATCTTAGTGAGTCACAAAACTCCCTCTTGATCCCTGCCTCAGAGATTGCAAAGAAATCCATCAGAAGTGAAATCCTATCATTGATAGATCTCAGGACCTCAATCCTTTTCCCGATCATGCTCTCAACTCGAGCCTCGAATCCTCTCCTTCTTTGTAGTAACTGATCATAGTGACAACCTGAATAGGTTCTTCGTCTTCGAGAGATGTCTCAACTTAGACCCATGGCTGCAAACTTGATCATGTCTTCAGTCAGCATGACTTCCTCACAGGATGCCCCAAGCTTTTCCTCTCTAAGCAATCTCTCCTCACCCTCTTGCTCCTTGATCCGTCCTGGAAGCATTTTGGAGAGAGATTACTAACAGTTTATAACTATCCAAAGAAATATCAAGGCTAGAATCATACAAGGTTTACTATCTCAAGTTATAGCATGAATACATAAGAATTTATGAACAATATTAAAAACATGAATAAAGAAATCAACCTATAAGTGAAATATGTAGCAAATATCAAAAGATCAGAATGAAGGGATAAAGAAACTTATTTTTATTGAATTCTGATATAACTCTTTCTTCCATCTTTTACTCCTCTCGAGAGTGCTAAACTCAGCACAACAAAAGACAATCTGCACAACTACAGATTTCTTGAATGCATTATGCAGTTAGCATGTAGAACCAACCCTCTCCAAGAGTCAAGGTTCTATCACAGTTCATGCATTAGAGAATGACATCGATGTGACCAACTAATCACCATCGAAATTGCAGTTTTCCTTTTATTTCAGAGTCACACTCAATAATCTTCACAACTAGCATGAAAATAACTTGCAAAGAATAATTTGAATCTTCAAAGGATCTTATGCCAGTGAACACAATTCAAGAGAAACCATGATCTCTCTTTACTAATCACACATGATCCAAATAAATGATATAACTGAAATTCAACCTAGAAAGGTGATTTCAAACAAAACAAAGAATACTTATCTCTTTAAATATTCTGATGGATGCAATTACTGGACATAGTATGATATGCTGCTCTTGCGCTCAAATCAGTCCACAACCTTCACGGCTTGAACACAGGCCCATGACTTAGAATTTGTAGAGGTGGCAGGGTTAATTTTTGAACATGGTCTTTGACCATTCAAATTTATTGATGCACTCCGTTTCCAGCCACTTTATGATCTGTAGACAGTTTCCAAGGGTTCCACAACCTCCTACAACTTCCCATGATATTCACAATATCACAATGATAACGAAGTTCCGTGAAATGTATTAAGGAACCTGATAACCCAGTGATGCCTTCTGCACAGCTTGTTTCAATACATATATCGGCTCTTAGTTCATTAAGTCTGGCCTGCGATATGACATGGCAGCAAATGAAGATACAACAGTATTAAAGACAATGAGATTATTGTTCTTCAAAATATCCGACTGCTGTAGTGAACAGAATATTGCAGAGGAAGATTTAATAATATTCTGATCTGAGAAGTAGCAGTTTCATCATTCTTGCGCGGTCTTGAATCAACACAGTGTGAGCTCTTCATTCCAACATGCCTTCTACAGGTATAGCTTCGGCTGGTATGAATACTCAACCAACCTAGTAATGGCATCCTTTAATTCGATCATCATGATCAATTTCCAAAGGCCTGAAATACTTATTGTTTGCTGCTCTCAAACAGGCACGGTTTCCTTCATGTCACCCTTGTATGACCAGGTGAAGACTTTCATGAACAGTAATGTCCCATGCAGCTTTTTCCAGACCTCACATTTTACTCAGACTGCTTAACAATTCTGATCGGATCTCCTTTAAACCCGCTCTGATACCATGTTAGTTTTTATGATCAGATTATATAAGCAGAATTTAATTCAAAATCAGACACATAAACACAGCATATACTCTGAGAAAACCCTCCACTTAGGGAGAAAAACCCAGCAACAATATATCACTTATATATTGAATATAGAACAATAGTCTTCTTTACGATGAGGCCAAATATGAGGCCAATCAACAGCACCACAAATGATGCAAACACAGAAGAAAATGAGACACTTTGCTGCTGATAATATTGAACTCCCTTAGTGATAAATTCGGCCTCCTTTCAGACTAAGATCTGCCCTTAGAGAAATTCGCACTTTCTTGATAACAGATTCAGCCTCCTTGAACCCTTCGATCTGCACTTGAAGCAATTCGTACTTCTCTATGAAATTGCACAACAAATATAGGAATGAATGAATGTATTACAATGATCGAATAGTATCTCCAATATATACTATTCGATGAGGAGGTCTTTAAGGGTTGCGTCTCTTCAATGCACAAGGTCGGCCACCAATGAAGAGATATGTCTCTCCAATAAGAACGCCGATAATCAAGGAAGGGTCGGCCATAATAAGCAAACTCAAATTAATAAATAATAGAATATTATTTATTCTTCATGTGACATGTCTCTTCACCATCGCATGCCTTCAAATAAAATAAATAGCCGTTAGGCTATATGCAATTTTATGTCTCGAATCGGACCTGGAAGGATGAGCCTGAAGCTGCTATAACATCAACACCCACAAGATTTTATGTATGTAAACATCTATACCAAATTATTTCATTTGTTGCTAATAACACGTCCCATATATTAAGTAATTTTAAACTAAAAGCACCCAAGTCTTAGTGGATATTATATTCTTAAATGCTTTTATAGCTTGGAAATATGTTGCTTCAACTTCTTTGAAGACCATTACTAATTTAACTAGAATTTTACAAACATGTTCTGGTCTTGTTCTAAGACTCACTTTGACATTTCAAAGGTTACTTCTTGTTTTATCATAGTTATGATTGGTTAATAATGAGGGTTTATTTGGATTGCAAAATATGATTTTCCTTTATTCATTTCATTCATTTCATTCATTGGAAATAGAACACTAGTCTTGTGAACTAATCTGTTCTGATTTTGATGTTTTCAGTATCCCATGTGATAGATATTGATCTCAAATGGGATGCTTTCTTAGGTGAACTGTTAAGACAAAAGTTTTGCAAAGGAAATGTTCTGATCATATCATTCAGGGCAGGGGGGGCATTTTATGTTGGATAAAACATCTGATATTGCATTCTGTGTTGGACATTATTAACAGGTTGTTTATAAAATTCACTTTTACAAAAACATAGTTCTTGTGTTATACCTGTAGGAATTTGTAGGCTGGATTGGGTTTAAAATTTAAATAGAGTTGGTAGTTTTAATTCTATGTTGGGTTGGAACATTTTGGTGATAATTTTTTTTACTGCAGACATCTTGTTTTGTGATTATCCCATTTTGTTTCTTTTCATATCCAAGTGTTCTTGCACATTGAGTGAATTTCTGGAAACAAGTTTGCATGTTGAATTCCTTCACAGGAGACTATTGTGATCTTTCTAGTTGCTTATATTGTTTGGTTAGTTGTGGAGTGGTATCCGGCTTATGATCTTGCAAATATGCATATAATTTTGTGATGTGGCATATTGTATATTAGTTTAAGGTGCCCATGTATGGATATCACTAGGTGGCCCAATTGATCTTCAATCAATTTTTATGTTTCATTCTTAATCTCTTCCATTGAATTTTGGAATTTTGGAGTAATGCTTTATTGGTTGCATGATTGCATCAAGTTTTCAAATTCTCTCTTCAAAGATGGTGCTATATTTTAGTTCTTTGTATTAGAGAGAATAACCTCTGACATTTGCTTAGTAGAACAATTGATAAAAGGTTACTTTCTATACTATTATAAAAAAATGATTATTTTGGTGTTTCCAACAGGGGCTATCTGCAGGTCTTTTACGGCAAGCCACTTATACGACAGCCCGTCTTGGATCTTTTAGGTAAGCCTCAATATTTTTAAGTAAAAAATCTAACATTTTCTTGCACCAAATCAGTAGGAAGTGAAGGATTCTACGCTTTGTTGTAATTTTGACTTTGGTAATTTGAAATTTCATAATTAAAATTTTGATGTTTTCTTGCTACTAAAATGTTTTCTTGTTGACTCATCCTTAACCGGTAATTATAAGCTTGTCTCTAAGAAGGATCTGTGAGTTGCTCAAAAAAAATATGATAACCTGAAAATTCGGCAAATTATACAAACTGAAAATTTCCAATCACCCCTCACAAATGATAACCTGCATATTATCCATATATAAGGTCACATTTTGACAGTATAGTACTAGATTAGCATGTTTCTTAGATAGGGAATGCAAAATTTGTTGCAAATTTTTCAATAACTCCAACTGTTGAAGGCAAGCTGTAGAAACCTTTGACTTAGGCATATCTTCTTCCAAATTCTTCCGCAGCAAGATAATGTTGTCATTATGTAGAATTCTAATGAGAATCCGCTCCTTTGCTACTGTATTAGTGTTGATGTGCATATACAGCGTCGGTCGCTTCCTTCCAGCCCAAAACAAAAGCAATTAAATTATAGCCTTACGGCTATTTAATTGGTGGAAATGATTTCATGAAATGAGACATCATTTATTAAATGATGATTAATATTTAATTTGTTAAAGACATCGATTCTCAAGAGGTACGATTTATTGTTAAGGCCGACATCATTAGTGAAGAGGCACGATTATTAAAGAGATACATTTGTTTGTTAAGGCCGACCATGAAGTGGCGCGATTCTTGATGAAGGCAGACTCATTTTGAAGAGTCACGTCCCTTCCATTCGTTATGTATATATGCTCAATTGACTTCATTGCTGATCATTCATTTTTTTTTTCATTGTTCATTCGATATACTTCACCTCACCCATTCCATTCTTGGTGCGAATTCATCTACAAGGCAGATCGAGTTGATATTCAAGATCGGTTCGGCATTGTTAGAGGCTGAGATTTCATCAGCGAATTGTCTCTTTGTATTTTGTGTTGCATCATATATGGTGCTTATATTTTTGGCCTCCATATCGACCTCTTGTAAGGAGATCATTGTTGTTGAAATTCAATATATAAGTGATATATTGTTGCTGGGTTTTTCTCCCTCAAGATGAGGGTTTTCCCAGGGTATCTGCTGTGTCATTGTGTTGATTTTGAATTAATTTTCTGTGCATTACATCTGATCATAAAACTAACATGGTATCAGAGTGGGTTTGAAGAAGATCTTGATCAGATTTTTATTACAGCGATACTCGTTATTCTCTTTCTCATCGTTGTTTACTTCTATCTCTTCATCAAGATGGTGAATGGTCTTAAGATTGAGGATAGACTTGAGGGAGCATCAAATTTTACATTATGGAGATTCAAAATTATGCTCACCTTGGAAGAGAGTGAATTGGCTGAGTTTGTGGAGAGCAAAGTCCCCGAGCCTATGGATGAGGAAGAGAAGATTCAATGGAGGAAGAAAGATACTAAGGCGAAGAAGATGTTAGTTGATTCCGTGAAGGACCATATTGTTCCAATCATCTCTAAGTTGAAGATAGCAAGAGAGATGCTTAAGACTTTGGAGGAGATGTATGAGATCAACAACACAAGCCATGCACTTGCATTAAAGCAACAACTTCATTATGTTAAGATGGCGGAAGGAGAATCTGTCATCGCTCACTTCTTGAAGATTTTTGAATTGAGAGATCAGCTCTCTACCATTGGTCATATTGTTGATATCAAGGATTTGACCATGTTGGCTCTTAATGGTCTTCCTTCATCTTGGGAGTCTTACATTCAAGGAATTAGTGCAAGATCGAAACTTCCCAAGTTTGATCGATTGAGGGTGGATTGTATTCAAGAAGAGTCTAGGTTGGCTGTGAGAGGTATTGGTCGAAGCTCTACAAGTGAAGACATTCATGTTCTTTCCGCTCAATCTTCGGAGAAGAAAGGAAAAGGATACTTCAAGAGGAATAGAGATAAAGGGTCAGATGGTGCTCTTGCATTCAAGAAGAAGAAGGATCTATCTTGCGTTCAATGTTTTCAATGTGACAAGTTTGGTCACTATGCAAAGGATTGCCCAACCAGGCCTAATTAGCATGTTTCATTTGCGGATGTGGATGAGATCTCTCCTCAAAAGGATTCTAGGGAATTTCTATTCTAAGTCATGGGCCTGTGTTCAAGCCGTGAAGGTTGTGTACTGATTTGAGCATAAGAGCAGTGTATCTTACTGTGTCCAGTATTTGCACCCATCAGAATATTTAAAGAGATAAGTATTCTTTGAAATCACCTTTCTAGGCTGAATTTCAGTTACTTCATTTATTTGGATCACTTGTAATTAGTAAAGAGAGATAGTGGTTTCTCTTGAAATTGTGTTCACTAGCATAAGATCCTTTGAAAATTTCATTTGTTGCAAGTCAATTCATGCTGGTTGTGAAGATTTCTGAGTGTGACTCTGAAATAAAGGGAGAATTGCAATTTCGATGGTGATTAGTTGGTCACATCGATATCATTCTCTAATGCATGAACTATGATAAAGCCTTGAACTCTTGGAGATAGTTGGTTCTACATGCTAACTGCATAATGCACTCAAGAAATCTGTAGTTGTGCAAATTGTCTTTTGTTGTGTTGAGTTTAGCACTCTCGAGAGGAGTAAAAGATGGAAGAAAGAGTTATATCAAAATTCAATAAAGATAAGTTTCTTTATCCCTTCATTTTGATCTTTTGATATATTTCTCTTATAGGTTGATTTATTTATTCATGTTTTAATATTGTTCATAAATTCTTATGTATTCATGCTATAACCTGAGATAGTAAACCTTGTATGATTCTAGTCTTGATATTTCTTTGGATAGTTATAAACTGTTAGTAATCTCTCTTTAAAATGCTTCCAGGACAGATCTAGGAGCAAGAAGGTGATGAGAGATTTCTTAGTGATGAAAAGCTTGAGGCATCTTGTGAGGAAGTCATGCCGACCAAAGAAATGATCAAGCGTGAAGTCACAACTTGCATCCATGGGACTGAGTTGGTGGCTAGAGGGAGTTCACTCCCAGAAGTCTTCTTTGCAATTTCTGAAGCAGGGATCAAGAGGGAGTTTTGTAACTCATTGCGAAGAAGTGAAGATTACTGTATTGCAAGGCTAGGTGCTAAATCCTTAGAGGATCCCTTCAGCTGCTGAGATTAGAATTGCTCAAGACTGTCATTTGGATTTGACATTGGTAGCTCTGCAAACCTATTCAGAATAGAGTGATCTGGGATGAGGTCGATGAGGACAATCCTGAACTCTCTACAGTATCAGAGGCGTGCATGGGAAAACATTTCTCTAAGGTAAGCATTGTAGGCAATCTTGGACGAAGAGGTCAGAAGATTGATGCAAGTACTTGAAGATTCAGAGGGAGCCTGCTAAACTTGAAGAAGATGGTGAGCTAGTTGATCTTGGTTCCTTATGTTGTTTTATTTCTTACTGGAGAAGATCATCTCATTTTCAATACAAGGAGGAGTTAGCTTCTGAATTTGAAATGAAGGATCTTGGTTACATGCATTACTTCCTTGGCTTAGAAGTTTGGCAGAAGCCAGATGAGATGATTCTAAGTCCAGGGAAGTATACTATGGATATTCTGAAGAGATTTGGTATGATGGATTGCAAATCCATATCTACGCCTATGGAGACCAACTTGCATAAGTTGAAAGAGGCTGCAGCTAGTTCAGATCTGGTGGATCCTACGTTGTACAGGCAGTTGATTGGATCATTGATGTATCTAGTCAATACTAGACCGAATATCTGCTATGCAGTGAGTGCACTCAGTCAGTTCATGTGTGAACCAAGGTAGATACATCTTGTTGCAGCGAAACATATCTTGAGATACTTGCGTGGCACAGTTGGATATGGGTTGAGATATTCTTCAGGTGTGGATTTGAAGTTGCATGATTAAATTGATTCTGATTGGGCATGGTGTGTCACTGATCGGAAGAGCACCTCTGGATGTTGCTTCAATTTGGGGTTTGTGATGATATCCTAGTGTAGCAGGAAGCAGTCATCTGTAGCATTGAGTACAATAGAGGCAGAGTATATATCAGCTTGTGTGGTAGCTCGGGAAGCAGTGTGGTTTCAGAAGCTCCTTGCAGGATTGTTTGGACAATCAATGGAGCCTACTATCATTCATTGTGATAACCAGAGCTGTGTGAAGCTTTCTGTCAATCCTGTGTTTCATGAAAAAACTAAGCATGTTGAGATCAAATACCATTATATCAGAGATATGGTATTGAGAAAAGCAATATAGTTGAGGTATATCAGCACTGATGAGCAAACGCAGACATTCTCACCAAGCCTATATCTAGGATAAAGTTTGTGTACTTTCGAGACAAGCTTGGTATGGTGGAGAATCCAGCCCTAGTTGAGAAGGAGTCTCGGTATCAGTGATCTTCATTAATGCATTTCTCTTTGAGAGAGATTTGAGGTGCAAGCCCTTGTTAATGCATTTCTCTTTTGAGATTTGAGGTGAAAGCCCTTGTTTCCACCCTCTGGGAGAGCCATGGTGGATGTCATGTGTGTGACTCCATGACAACATCACGTGAGAGAGTCCGTGATGATTTTCTTGTACTTGTGTTTCACCCTCTGGGAGAGCCATGGTGAACGTCATGATGAGGTGACATCACGTAAGTGATGAACACTTGTACATACCATACATGGGTGTAGCCATTATGGTTGATATCACGATGAGGTGATATCTTTCTTTTCCACATATGGGTGTAGCCATTGTGGTAGACATCATGATGAGGTGATATGTCTTGAGTAGCTGGAAGTATTCTCCCTAGCTGAGAGGGAGTGTTGATGTGCATATATAGCGTCGGTTGCTTCCTTCCAGCCCATAACAAAAGCAATTAAATTATAGCCTTACAACTATTTAATTGGTGGAAATGATTTCATGAAATGAGACGTCATTTATTAAATGATGATTAATATTTAATTTGTTAAAGACATCGATTCTCAAGAGGCACGATTTATTGTTAAGGCCAACATCATTAGTGAAGAGGCACGATTATTAAAGAGATACATTTGTTTGTTAAGGCCGACCTTGAAGTGGCGCAATTCTTGATGAAGGCCGACTCATTTTGAAGAGTCATGTCCCTTCCATTCATTATGTATATATGCTCGATTGACTTCATTGCTGATCATTCATTTTTTTTTTTCATTGTTCATTCGATATACTTCACCCATTCCATTCTTGGTGAGAATTCATCTACAAGGCAGATCGAGTTGATATTCAAGATCAGTTCGGCATTGTTAGAGGCTGAGATTTCATTAGCGAATTGTCTCTTTGTATTTCTGTGTTGCATCATATGTGGTGCTTATATTTTTGGCCTCCATATTGGCCTCTTGTAAGGAGATCATTGTTGTTGAAATTCAATATATAAGTGATATATTGTTGCTGGGTTTTTCTCCCTCAAGAGGAGGGTTTTCCTAGGGTATCTGCTTTGTCATTGTGTTGATTTTGAATTATTTTTCTGTGCATTACATCTGATCATAAAACTAACAATTAGAAACCCTGGAGTCAAGTTTATTAAGTCTTCTGTAATGGAAGCTTTTGTTGAAACTGCCTTTGAGTTACTCAATCAGTCCTCTCTTGGGATTTGTTTTGCAAAGTGCAGGGTTGCAATGTCATGGATACAAAATGATTTCCTTAAGTGGTGGTCTGAAAATACACCACGGTAAGGGAAGTCCTGTCTTGAATACCCATGCTTCATGTTTGCCAATTAGAGAAGACAATCTGCCCAATGGTGAAGACAGAACCTATAACAAAAAATCAAGAAGCACTTTCCAGAAAAGCTTGCAGCAGAAGAAATGATAACAGCTCAGGGGTTTTTGTCCCTGTTTTCTTAATCACTCAACCCTGATTGCTTAATCACTCAACTTGGAAATCAATTGCAATGAAACTCTATGCCAAAATGAATGAATCCAGTTGTTAGAAATA
>VDFB02172912.1:0-24330 GCA_007258455.2 Sequoia sempervirens | reverse complement strand
TGCATGAAATGCTGGATCGAAATAAAAACAAAGGGGAAGGTAGTTAATGATGGGCTACATCGAGATTTGTGCTTCACTATTATTTTGACATGAATTGGTCTGAGCTGCATTGGAGATCCTAGGCCGACCTAGATGAAGTTCATGCATTTAATGCATATTTTTATCTCATTTTGAATTTCTCTTGGTCGACTTGTTGTGCCTAATTATTATTGTAAAACCCTATCTAGGCCGAGATGTTTTGGGGGTTCTATAATTATGGAATTTTTCCTCATTTGTAGGTGTTAGACATAAGTATAGATATAGACGAATAGAGAGATAGTTAGTATTGAAATGAATTAAGTAGAGCAAGAGTTAGTAAGTAGTTGTTCTCATGCAAATATTGTAACAAAAAGCTGGAATTGTTGCTACAGTGGATAATTTGATGCAAGTAATGACATTGTGATTTGGTGCCATACTTGTGTTCTTCCTATCTTGCATGGTTCTTGTTATTCTATCTTTAGAATTGCTTTGAGGAAAATTGATATTTAGAATTAGATTTGATTTAATGGTGTTTATGGTTTGATATTTGAAGTGTTGCAACAACTGTCCATACTTCGGAACTAACCCATTGTTAGTTGCTTTGGCAAAAGAATTGGAATTTATATTCATTGTGCTTAGTTCAATTGTGAGGGTTTATTCATTTCAATTGTAATAGGGTTTTTTGAATGAATATTCATGATTTGAAAATATTAGCACCTTAGAAGATTGCACTGTTTCTATAAGATTGCAAATCCATCTGGATCAAATAGAAATCAGTTTTGAGGGATTGGTCCATTCCAAGTATTTCATCATTTGCATTGTTAATCTTAGGTTTAGTGTTAGATCTAGAAATCTCTTTGAAACCTTATATCTTTTGTTATTTCTTTTATCATTCGGGTTAAATTTAGGATTGAAGTATCATCATATTGCTAGATCTAATAATTAGAGATTCATATTTTGCTTGTAGTAAGGTCCCATTGTGATTACCAACATTTTCACATTTATCACGAAGTTGTTTATGCATTGTCAAGACCTGACATTAGAGACCTTGGGGTTATCTCTTGAGGCTTGCTAATAGAGATTTAACTTTCAAGAGAGATAGAATATTATATTATGTCTGAGTTGTTGTCAGTAAAACATCATCAATAGTGACCTTAGAGATTAATTAAATACATTGAATTATTTAATTAAAAGAGAGACTATAAGATTAATTAAATAAAATAATTTATTTAATTAATAGGAGATGATGACTAAATCAGATAAATTTGATTTATTTAATTAAGAGATGAAATATGATGAATTTTATTAAATAGAGATAGTTAAATGATTAGTAAAGTTGATGATTTAGGAAGAACTGATGTTAGTAAAATTAGGATTAGGTGTATAGGATCAATCGGTATATTTTCTGTGTCTACAATATGTAACAATTTCAAGACTTCTTCATGGTCATATAATTGGTGAGTGAAATTTCACTTCATATATCTTGAGGAATATCTATGCATTCTGATATGGTAAGCCCTAATATCATTAAACAATAAGTTCTAGGCTTCAAGTTTTGGAGCCTCTACCTCCTTATTTAGAAAGGTAGGTTGGGTTGATCTTACAACTAAAATAAGAATACTATTTTATGTGCACCTCTAAGTAGCATCTAAATTATAACCCTTAGAATCACTTGCTTCACCTATCAATTTTCTAGGCATATTTATATAAGTATCCATCTTGTGAAGCAATCATGCCATCATATTAATCACCAAATCAAGATTTGCTTCAACTTGAATGTATAGGTTGTCATTTTTATTCATTCTCCTCTTTTTTTCCATATGGTTATTTTCAATAATGGGTTCTATAGGAGATGATTGACTTTCTACACTCTCTACAGATTAACCTTATTTTTTTAATCTCCCTTAAGTGATATTTGGTTGCTTTATTGTTGTATTGCATAAAACTAAAACATGCAAAGTTGAATATGAATGCATAGGCTAGAAAGATTAACCTAGCTCTAATACGATTATAATTTCCCAAGCCAAAACAATAATACAAATCCATTTTTTATAATTTTCAAAAACACTTATTTGGACATTAAAAATTTAGTCCAACCCTTTGGGTTGGAAGCCCAAGGAAGATCTATGTCAAAGGATTGGAAATTTCCAAAGAACACAATAATATGAGTGTGTTATAACACACCCATGTTTTTTGTGAAGGAAATTCTCTCTCTCACCCACTCTTTATCGATCCTTCTATCTCTCCATCCCTCTCTTCTCTCTCCCCCCTCTATAGGTCTCTCCCTCTACCTCTCCCTCCCTCCCTCCTTACCTCTCTCTCTCTCTCTTTAGGTTTTTACCTCTTGCTTTTACCCTTTGTCTCCCTCCCCTCTCTAGGTATAAGTTATTTAGGGCTTAGGATTGAGGGTAAAAGATTTAGGGTTAAGTGTTTAGAATATAGGCTTTAGGGCCTAGGTTTGAGGGATATATTTTAGGTTTTAGGGTATATGGTTGAGTGTATAGGGTATATGGTTTAGGGTTTTGGGAATTGGGTATAGGATCAAGGGTATATGGTTTACGGTGGAGGGCATAAGGTTGAGGGTCTAGGGTTGAGGGTATAAGTTGATAGTGTAGGGTTTAGGGTTGAGGATTAGGGGTATAGGGTATATGGCTGAGGGTACAAGGTTTAGGGTATATGGTTGAGAGTATAGGATTTAGGGTTGAGGGTATTGGGTATAGGGTTGATGGTATATGGTTTACGGTTGAGGGTATAAGGTATAGGGTCAAGGACATGTTTTTGGGTTGAGGATATGAAGTTTAGGGTTGAGGGTTTAGAAAACATGATTTAGGGCATACAGTTGAGGGATATTTTTTAGGTTTGAGTGTATAGGGTTTATGGTTTAGGGTATTGGGTATAGGGTTGAGGGTATAAGGTTTACAGTGGAGGGTATAACATTGAGGGTGTAGGGTTCAGGGTATTGGGTTCATGGTTGATGGTATAAGGTATAGGGTTTAGAGTTGAGGGTTTATGGTTTAAGGTTGAGGGTGTAGGGTATATGGTTTAGGGTTGAGGGTATTGGGTATAGGGTTTACAGTTGAGGGTATAAGGTATAGGGTTGAGGGTACAAGGTTTAGGGTTGAGGGTATGGAGTTTGTGGTTGAGTTTTTAGCATATATGATTTAGGGCCTAGGGTTTAGGGATAGTGTAGGGTTGAAGGTATAGGGTATAGGGCTTAGGGTTGAGGGTATTGGGTATAGGGCTTATTGTGGAGGGTATAAAGTTGAGGGTGTAGTGTTGAGGGTATAAGTTATTGTGTTGAGGGTGTAGGGTTTATGGATCAGGGTATTGGGTTTACAATTGAGGGTATAAGGTATAGAGTTTAGGATTGAGGGTGTAGGTTTTAGGGTTGAGGGTATTGGGTATAAGGTCGAGGGTATAGGATTTAAATTTGAGGGTATAAGGTATATGGTTTAGGGTTGAGGGTATATGGTATAGGGTTTAGGGTATTGGGCATAACGTTGAGGGTATAGGGTTTATAGTTAAGGGTATAAGGTATAGGGTCGAGTGTATACAGTTTATGGTTGAGGGTATGGAGTTTAAGGTATATGATTTACGGCGGAGGGTATAAGGTTGAGGGTTTAAGGGATAAGGTCAAGAGAATAGGGTTTACAGTGGAGGGTATAAGGTTGAGGGTGGAGGGTTTAGGGTTGAGGGTGAAGAGGGGGAAATTGTTTATGTTCTAGGGTTTGGGACCTAGAATAACAATCTTCACACTCTCTCATTCAAGGATGACCATAGATATCTCAATGAAAAGGAGAAGGAGATCTTGCAATAGGGTTGTCCTAGGGGTTGATTATGAACTAATGAAGGGTTCACCACCAAGCTAGGGCTTGGAAAGACAAATTCAATACTAATCAAAATGCTTAACCTAGGTAATATGATGCAATACTTGACTAAATGACCTAAAAGTGCATGAAAATCATAACAAAGAAGTGGGATCTTAGAAGTGTGCACTTGGAAACCTAAAGGAGGTTGGAATGAGCTATGAAACACTAAAAAATCTAAAATTTTGACCTACTGGGATTCATACTCCAGTCTAGATGAATCAACCCTAGATCTGGGTTTCTACATCAGAACAGGTTTCTAGAAAAAGGGTATTTTAATTTGCAAAAATATTGAAAAATGCATGTAGTGGGACTCATATGCCACTTTTGGCGTATCAATCTCGTTCTGCTTTTTCGGGGATTCAAAGTTCAAATTTGCACTTCAACACATGTTCTTCTCTTCCAAATTGATTTTTGGATCTGAATCTACGAAAATACCTGCAAAACAAAATATAGACTTGATTTGCTTATGGGGGTTTGCCTCGGTCAAACCCCTAGTTTGGTAATTAAACCTTGATAGAACAATGAAATATGCATGTAAATAGGAATGTAAATCCTAACCTTAAGTGTGTCTAAGATTAGGAGATCTGAAATGCAATGCAACCCTATTCTAATGTGAAAGAATGAGGTGCAGAAATGAAATATGAAGATGAATGTCTCACTTTGAGAGATCTCCAACCTTCCTTAGGATGAATGTAAAGTGACAATGGAGGATGGAATCACTTAGGAAACAAGTCATTAGTCTTGGCTTGATGTTGCATCTCTCGAACCTAGAATCCATCATGATTCACGATAGACAACCATGATCAACCTTTGAAAATGCTAGATCTTGAATGAAAGTGAGATTGAAGACCTGCAAAAACACTTTAATGCTGCTCCAAGACTTCAACTTTGCTTGCTTTTGAAACTTGAATGCTCTTGTGAAAGAATTCTTAAAGACTCTTGAATGCTTGGATCTTGAAATTGCTCTTGAAAATGCTTGCTTAGATGAAATAATGACTTGGAGATTTCTTATATAGGCATTAACAACTAATTTACCATTATTCAGATCTCAAAAGTCAACATCAACCAAAAAATTGAATTAAAAAGGTGATTTTCCCACTCAAACCCTAAAAAATCCCCAAATGGAACTCATACGCCACCTCTGGGTATGGGTCCCACCTAGGGGGACTCATACGCCCAAGGTGGCTTATGAGTCCCACCCTAGATTTTTGGGGTGGGTTTTTGGAATTTTTGATGTTTTGATGATTTTGTCAGGTTTTAGCTGAAATAACCCTCGAGATCCTAAATAATGGGTCTTAGGGGCCTATTAATGATGACTTAAAGGGATATTTAATGCAAGGGTGCCAAAAAAAAATTAAGTGTGAAATTGCACCACTTTTAAGAGTGTACAATTTTCTACACTACAAAGGGTATTGGGATTATGGTTGAGGGTATATGGTACAAGGTTTAGGGTATAATGTATAGGTTATAGGGTATAAGGTATAGGGTTGAGGGTTGAGGGTGCAGGGTGTAAGGTATATGGTATAGGGTATAGAGTTGAGGGTATAGAGTATAGGGTATAAGGTATAAGGTATAAGGTTGAGGGTGTAGGGTTAAGGATTGAGGGTATTAGGTTTACAGTTATATGGGTCCATATAGGTTATAACATGCTTGTTTTTTAACATGAGTGCATTTTAGGGAATACAAAAAAATGGTAAAAGAACAAGTAACCCATCATTTAGGCCCACATGCCCTATTTTTCTCTATCTCCTGCACATTATCGGACAAAGAAACACTTTTTCATGGCATTGACAAAAGCACAAGCATATTTTACATATTCCACCACCTTTTTTTTGTTTGACAATGTAGAAGAAGGAAATACTTGAGTTTTTAGACCAAATTTGATTATATGAACTAATATTTTCATGTTTCTAGTGTTGGAATGATAATTATGATTTTTTATTTTAATTTGATAACATAGATTTGTTTTTGATAAGATAACCTACATTTACAGGGTCTAGTACCTTAACACGAAAAGCCCAAAGGGCCAAAGTTTAGATAAAAAATGATAAAATTAACTAGTTCTTTTCATACTTTTTACTAATTCTATTAGATTTATATAGAATTGAACATTGAAAATGAAGGAACTTGGCAAAAAGTTCAATTTTTTGAGGAGTTTGAAGTAAAAAAATAAACTAGACATAATTTTGCAATTTGTCAAATCGAATCTTGAATTTTAAGGTATATTCTATTTGTCTTTCTACCTTTTTTGCATGCCACCTTGTCAATATATTTCAATTGTAATCCTTTTCATTTGATTTTGTTCTTTTTATATTTGTTTACGTGACTTTATGATTATGTTAGCATGTTCCTAGTTAATATGTCAATAATATGTGCACACATAAAGTAGTCCATGTTGACATAAGTGAAAACATGTTTTGGGCATAAGTTTTTGTGAAGGCTGCAATGATTGTAAGCGACACTTGCAATTACAACATTTGAAAAAAACCTATTTTTAATTATGCTTTTATGGATGTCCATACCCTCTTCTAAAGCTCCAATTTGAGCACAAGTAGATAGGATGGTGGTTTGAATTTGTTTAAGAGTTTCTAAAACCTTTTCAACAAACACTTTTTGAACATTTTTATCAAACAACTCATGTGCCTTTTCTATGCTTCCATATTTTGCATACATGTCTACCATATGTGTATGTATATACAGAGAGATGAAAACCATATTTTGTATATTGAGAGAGAGAGAGAGAGAGATGATTTATGTTCATATCTCTCAATACACACATTTCTTTGACTCATTTTGCCCAAAATTTCACATGCCTTGTCTATGCTTTCACACTTTGGATACATCTTTACAATATATATGTGTACAAATGATTTCTTTAGAAGTTGAAGACAATATGTTGGTTTGCATTTATTTAAAATGTTATAAAGCCTTTTCAACAAATACTTTTTGAACACGTTTCTCAAGGAACTTCAAATCTCATTCACACAATATAAGCTACAAAGGAATTCGTCATATTTTGAAATCATTTAAGACAAAATTTGTGCATAAATAATTGTTTATTGAATTTTGAAAATAATTTTTTGAGAAGGATGTGGTGATTGGAAGTGACACTTGCAATTACAACATCTGAAAAAATCTATTTTTCAATTATGTATTGATGTCCATGCCATACCCTCTTTTGAAGCTCCAATTTTTTTGAGGCGTTGTGCCAAAACTTCGCATGCCTTGCCTATGCTTCCATACTTTGGATACATTTCTACAATATATGTGTGTACATCAATTTTCTTTAGAAGTTTAAGGAACCTGCAAAATGCAATAGTGTATGAACCATACCTACCTCATTACATGATGCAATAGGATACTAAAAGAAACTTAAAATATCATTACATGAAGTCATGACATTCTTGATGAACCTATGATCATCCTAATGAAGTTATGATAGTTCTAATGAACCTATGACCATCCTAATGAAGTTATCATAGCCCTAATGAACCTATGACCATCCTAATGAAGTTATGATAGTCCAAATGAACCTATGACCGTCCTAAGGAACCCTACGACTATCCTAATGAAGTTATGACAATCCTTAGTCCTAATGAACCTATGATTGTCCTAATGAAATTATGACAGTCCTAGTGAACTTATGACCATCCTAAGGAACCTATGAATGCCATAATAAATTTATGACAATCCTAATGAGCCTATGACCATCCTAATGAACCAAGAATTGTCCTAATGAAGTTATTATAGTCCTAATTTTATGATTTGTGTATGGTATTGCTTTACTCTTTAGTACCGTGATAGAACTAATCTCTAAGTCTTATTTATGATACATATAAAATTCTTCATCATGTCGAGGAAATGGCCAAAGACTCTAACACTAGATGAGCATGAAGTTGAGAATGTAAAGAAAAGAAAAGGAATGAGGCAACTTTATGAAAGTAGGAAATTGAACACTATAGAAGAATACATGCCAATTTAAGAAGAACATGAAACATCCACT
Organism: Sequoia sempervirens; assembly: GCA_007258455.2. NCBI lineage: Eukaryota > Viridiplantae > Streptophyta > Pinopsida > Cupressales > Cupressaceae > Sequoia > Sequoia sempervirens. The sequence goes on along the minus strand of VDFB02172912.1, from coordinate 16,440 downwards.
CAATGTAAGAGACATATGAAATTGGCAGCACAAAGGTAACAAATGCAAAACCTCTATGCAATGAGAAATTTGAATCTTGAAGTTGGAGGAAATTCATCTACCACATGTCAAGTTGGAGGCACACCATCTACCACATCTCAACTTAAAAGTACATCATTATTCACATCTCAAGTTGGAGGTATTCCATCTTTAACATCTCAAGTTGGAGGCATGTCATATTTCACATCTCAAATTGAAGGTACACCATCTTTTCCATCTCAACTTCAAGGTACATTATTTTTTTCATATTTGATTGAAGGTACACCATCTATCCCATCTCATTTAAATATTTATGAAATTCCTAATGTTGAGGCAACTTTCCTTTGAGAATACCTCTTAGAGTTTTTCATAAAAAAGCCTAAGTTTTTGATTGATATTGATGAGAATGTTTTGAAACCGATGGTTGATAAGATTCTAAAGTGTACTTGTCGAAGATGTGCTAATAAGACATGGAGATTTTTTTTGAGAACTTAAATGAAATTAGATGTAAAATATTTGTTTAAATGATGAGAAACATAAAATTTAGGCCTATTATGAAGATTATTGGACTAAGAACATTAGATGATTCAAGTGAGAAATATATTGTAAAGAATCTAATGAGTACATATGACAGTGTGGGTACCACATCACACACTAAAGATAGTAAATCACACGACGTGTCATTACATCAACAATAGTAGGCAATCAAACCAAGAAATATCACCTCATTAGAAAGACAAGTCTGTTGGACACTAGGAACACTAAGAGGGGGGGTGAATCAATGTTCAATAATATCTGACAATCAAATTAGATCTAAAACTATCAACAACAATAATTGAACTTAAAACATCATTCATAGCATATAAACAAAGGGAAACAAACAATAACATTAATGAACACCATAACATCATAATTTTTTTTTCGTGGAAACCCTATTAGGGGAAAAACCATGATGGAAATTAATCCACAATGTATACTCTGTTAAAAGTATGATAAAAGGAGAATGCAGTTGCATTTAGGTGCACTACCTAGAGCCCACTGCTCAAGAGAGAAAGGCTCACTGCCTTACAAAGTATAATTGAAATTACAAAAAAATTTTGAACGAAGAGTACAACATCTACAAATGCTTGGATTCAATTCCAATGAAGCTCATAATCAGATTTCGAATCTTTTAACTAGTTCGCACTTCTACTCTACTTTGCTCTGCTCTACTTTAGCATACAAAACCTTTTCTTCCCTCAAATAACTGATCTGTCCTTTTTTGCTCTCTTTTTGATACACATACACTTCTATCTCTACCACAACTACTTCACACTCAAAATGATTTTCTGATCTCCTTTATATACCCGCTAATCAGGAATTCATTGTATGCCAACGTCACAACAAAATATAATACTCTTACTTATGTCGGCTCAAATCATTAATTAGAGTTGGTGTGTACCCACACAAGTTGGATAGACTATAGTAGGGACCCATAAAAAAATTCCAAATATAAGAAATAGCTAAATACATACTCCACATATATATGTGATACGCCATATAAAACATGTCAGCCAAGGTGAGAAAATAAACCATGAATCATATTACCGAACCTCTTAACTCGAACTCCGACTAAATTGACACCATAAAACTTGGTAGTAGGATAATATACATGCTAGGAAGGATTCTTGGAGATCCACACCACAAAATAGTGATCCGGTGAAATGATCATATCGGTTTATTGACCAGATGTCCTGTTCTTCATTCTTTCTGCTAGTAAATTACAAAATCTTACTTCCCTTGCCGGTAGGAGCAATACTAACACTGCAGACCATACTATTGACTCTAGTTTCCATCAATGACAACACAAGTAGCCAAAAATGATCTCTCAAATCCATATTCCAACAATCTCCCCCTTTGGCATTGATGACAACACTTAGTGAAAAATTGACTAAGTGTCAAAACCAAAAACTCAACAAAACCAAGACTACTGCTCCCCCTTTTGATGTCAAGGAATTTTTCACTACATTCTCTCCCCCTTTGACATCAATGACAAAGCTTCTATTTCTTTCGATCTCCTTGTAATGTTTTACTATACTTTTCTTCTTATTCTTTTCCCTTTGCAAAATAGAGAGTTGGATCAAAATTTGAGAAACTACTGCAAAAATCAAAAGATTATTTTATACTTAGCTTTAATTTCTAGAAAAAATTTCTTCCACGAGTCCACCGCAATCCCAATAGCTATGATCAAGCTGTTATTCTCTAATGTCCCATTGATAATATGGACAAGGGATTCATGAATGGTGATTGCTTCTTCCAGCTTTTCTCCTATCTTTAGCACTTCAATCATTTGCTCTAGTCTGCCTTTAGTCAGGTATTTTACTCTCCAGAAGGTGTCCATGAGAGTATTTATAGCAAAGTGAACCTTTGCATGCTTAGCCTGCAGATCATGAACCTTTTTCTTAACCTTTCCATCCTTATCCAAAAACATATTGTAGTCCTGTCGAATTATGACAAGTTCTTTTTCAATTTCCTCCAACTTATCCTTGTACTTGCCGACCACATGAGGCCACCTTAGACAGTAATTGAAGACTTTATTGGCCGAATCAATGCATTGTCTTAGCACATTCATTTTCTTCTTCAGCTTAGCAAGAGATAGCCTAAAATGCATCTTCAAATGGGAAATTATTTCCTCCTCTTTCCTATCTAGAGGCACAGATTCCATAGCCTCCTTAACACACTCAATCAATTCTTCTGGGAGAACATCTTGCAGACTCTCCAATTCAATATTGTTATGAACAAAGTATCTTCCTAAAATGTTCTTAATGAAATCCTACTCAAAAGATGGTCCATTCAACCATATTTCAGATATCTTTTGCATCCCATCTTCATCCTGAATAATTTGAATTATCTTTGATTTGAATAGAGCACCTTCTTCATCACTGTCTTTAGCTATTATTATTTTTGGTTCACCTAGTTTTGGTTGATCTCTAGGAGCATATTCATCAGAGTCTTCATCCACTACATCCACAACGAACTGTCCTTTCCCCTTTTCTTCAACTTTTGTTGACTTGGGTGCTGGAGGAGTGATACCAACCAAATATCTTCCTCTCTTCTGCTTATTCTCTGTCTTTCTAGAGGATAATCCAACTTCAGTTATTTTTACCAAAAGGGGGATAACACTTACACTAAAATTTTCTAACACCTTTCTAAAGAAATTTTCATAAACTCGATCCCCATTTTCAAAAGAGTTGTAATGCTCAAAGATTTGCTTGTAGACCGGTATATTTTTCTTCCACACCACATTGTCATTCAAAGGCAAGCAATTTGGAAAATAAATCATAATGCATATTGCAAGGGTGCCAAACCTGAAGGAGTAGTTAATATCCTTCGTTAATTGTACATTCTCCATCAGTTGATCCTTCATCAGACTACATAGGTCAAAGTCTTCATTTTTTATTATCATTTTATGAGCAATGTATACAACACCTTCCGAGCTTGATCCTTCTTTGTTTCTGAAGAAGATCTTATATGAGATTCCATGTGCAACATACCTTGTTAACGGATCTTTAATAGATGCAATTATCAGAGCTCTCTAATCTCCCCTTATTCTGGTTAGGGCTTCGACCTCAATATTTCAAATCAATTTCTTCTTTCGAATATTACCAACATTGCACATACTTGTTAGATTCTTGATTGCATCCTCAAAGATTCGATAGGGTTTATCCAGAGTAAGGATATCACCATCCAATCTATTCAAAATAAACCAAATCACTTCCACATTGATGAAATGAGGGAATTTATTCCAGATATCCAAATTATTATGCTTCTATTCTCCAAGCTTCCTTAATTCGGCGAGAGACAACATATTTCTTTCATCCCTAACTTTTTGACTGCTATACTCATCTAGAGTTACTGTTCCTTTGATTTGTTTCATTTTTTGTGCTGAACAGGGTTTTGTCGATCACCAAATAAATATGAAATTAATGAGCAACAAAAATACCTGAAGAATTCGCCGCTAAATTGACCTTTAGCACCTTTGGAATTTTGTTGAAAGGGCTCTCCAACTATTCTCTTTCAATGCACGATGATGAATTAGGGTTCCAAATGCCCTTTTATAACTTCACATACTTAACTTCCTACAACATTAAATGTGTTTCCCTAGAAGTTTTGGTTACTCTGCAAACTCAGACAACAAGCAAAGAATCTGTCTGCGGATCTATACCATTTTGTTCAACTCAACAGATGATTACTAATACTTTCAAAAATGAATAAAACAATGACTGACAACATCCTACAATTCGGTGCCAACTATATCACAGGGGGACAAGAGATTTTCATGAAAAAAAACTCCCCGTAGGCCATTGGCCTGAAGTTAATTGCTGCAAGAGTTACCAAAGGGAGCTTTCGGTACAACCTTGTTTCCTTCATCAGTTTCACTTTTCTTTACCCATGTTTTCTTCATCTGATCTCTTATCTCTTCCATAGATGCTTTTTCTTTTCCTTTGTTTTCTTTTAGTGAATTTATTCCTTGATAAACCAAACCTCTTTTGTTCATGTTTCTGTTCCTGCAAAATCTTGCAATGTGCCCAAAATTGTTACAACTGTAGCATACCAAATTTTTTAGTCTATACCATCCATTCCACTGATTTCCTCCTGATCTGCATTGATTAGCAACATGTCCAAATATTCCACAAGTATAACATTTAATGTTACTTGCACTGATAGAAATACTTTTGCATTCTAATGCCTTATGACCAAAATTTTTGCATTTAAAACACTGACCAAAAAATGATGGAGTACTAGGGTTTATCTTTCTTCTACACTGAGAAGCCATATGTTCAAATTTATTGCAAGCAAAACAATATCCATTAAATTTTTGAGCATTGGGTTTCCTTACTGGATGCCTTCTACCTTTGTTCTTCTTTTCAAGGTTCTTCTATTCAGATCCAAAACTTTCACCCTTCTCATAGCCAAGACCTTGTTTGTCATTTGTATCCTTTTGTCCTTTGGTTATGTCATCAAGCCTAGTAGAACTTATCTTGAATTTCTCCTTGAATTCATTTGCAGTAGCAAGCTCATTTTGAGGATAACTGCTTGGTTCTCAAGCTCTTGTTCATTGTTTCTGGATTGTTGCAGTTCAATTTCCAATTGAATGAATCCAATACTAATTCTATTGCATTCTTCAGATTTTTCTTTCAGGGACTAGGCCAGATTCTCCTTATTCTTCTTTCTCTCTTCAATCTCTTTGGTAAACTTCATCGCCACAAATTCCATTTCAAAATTTAGAGCTGTATTGTCCTTAGCAAGCTTTTCACATTCTTCTGTTATTTCCCTTAAGGTTTGATTCAGATGGACATCATCCAGACCTTTGCTTTCTTTTTGCTTCAATTGATCACATAGTTCCTTCCTCTTTTCCCTTGACTCATTTATCTTATCCTTCAGTGATTGAATTAATTTTTTGGTAGCCACAATATTTGCTTTTAGTTCCATGACCTCTGCTTTGGACTGATCAAGATCATCAAGTGCCACCATAAGTTGTTGTTGAAGACCACCAGTGTCCATTGTAATTCAAGATCCACCTCAAGTTTTTAAACTCCAGAAAAGGAACCTGCTTTGATACCAATTGTTGGACACTAGGAACATTGAGAGGGTGGTGAATCAGTGTTCAATAATATCTGACAATCAAATCAGATCTAAAACTATCAACAACAATAATTGAACTTAAAACAACATTCATAGCATATAAACAGAGGGAAACAAGCAATCACATTAATGAACACCATAACACCATTTTTTTTTTTCATGGAAACCTTGTTAGGGGAAAAACCACGGTGGAGATTAATCCACAATGTATACTCTGTTAAAAGTATGATAAAAGGAGAATGCACTTGCGTTTAGGCGCACTGCCTAGAGCTCACTGATCAAGAGAGAAAGGCTCACTGCCTTACAAAGTATAATTGAAATTACAACAAAATTTTGAATAGAGAGTACAACATCTACAAATGCCTAGATTTAGTTCCAATGAAGCTCATAATCAGATTCTGGGTCTTTTGACTAGTTCACACTTTTGCTCTACTCTTCTCTGCTCTACTTTAGCATACAAAACCTTTTTTGCCCTCAAATAACTAATCTATCCTTTTTCACTCTCTTTTTGATACACATACACTTCTATCTCTACCACAACTACTTCACACTCAAAATGATTTTCCGATCTCCTTTATATACCTGCTACTCATGAATTCATTGTATGTCGGCTTCATAAAAAAATATAATATTCTTGCTTATGTTGGCTCAAATCATTAATTAGAGTTGGTGCATACCCACACAAGTCGGCTAGACTATAGTAGGAACCCATAACAAAATTCCAAATATAAGAAATAGCTAAATACATACTCCAAATATATCCACGATACACTATATAAAACATGTCGGCCAAGGTGAGAAAATAAACCATGAATCATATTATCGAACCTCTTAACTCGAACTCTAACTAAATGACACCACAAACTCACTAGTAAGATAGTATACATGCTAGGAAGGCTTCCTAGAGATCCACACCACAAAATATTGATCCGGTGAAATGATCAAATCGGTTTATTGACCGAATGTCTTGTTCTTCATTCTTTCTGCCGATAGATTACAAAATCTTACTTCCCTTGTTGATAGGAGCAATACTAACACTGTGGACCATACTGATAACTCTAGTTGCCATCAATGACAACACAAGTAGCTAAAAATGATCTCTCAAAGCCATATGCCAACAAAATAAAGCATTAAAAATAATTAGAAAAATTCTAATGAGATCCGTCTAAAGGCATCAAAGAGTGAAGGACCCAAATGACAATAAATTATGGGAATTCTCCAATAGACTCCCAAAGAAAGATAAACTAATTGTTGAATACTTGAGATCCCTAATTGAATAATTTTGGAAGAATAACACAAGGGTATATCCTAATCAAAGAGATGTTGTAAGAAGGAGAATTGGTAGTCAAAAATGTGAGCCACATCTAGAGAATTTTTTGGATATGACTCAAAAACATTTTTTTGCCAAATTTCTAGAGATGTATCCTCAAATTAAAATTAGTCAAAGGTATTTTGAAATGGTAAAGCATTTTTATGTCAAGATAAATCATACACACACAACTTCTTGTTGTAGAGTACATATTGAGTTTTCTAACTATTATGATGTTTATCGACATATATGTCTAGATTTGTATATTAATGATGTTTTGTAGGAGTGTAACATACATTCTCCACCTAGATCTTGAAAAGAGTTCATATCAAGCATTTTATGTGAAAGAGTGGATGACCAATTATTCTACAAGAACTTATGCTTGGATGGCACATGTGATCATTGTGGTGGCTTGCAACATTTTCCAATTTGTGAACATATTGAGAATATACATACAATTGGAAATGAACTAGTAAGATTTGGAAAATATAAGACAATGGATGACAATATAAAGATGGTAAAGAAGCAAAAAAGTGTGACTTGGTCAGTGAAAAGATTCTAGTGTATCAATTTATGTCTATTTTTTTGAGAGACTATAGTGTATGAGTATGCAAGGCATACCCATATAGATCAATGGTTAGAATTGTAATTCATGTTATGCAAGGACACATTTTTGCTTGATAACATCATTTTAGTTTTTAAATTTGCAGAGAAATACACTCCACAACTACAAAATGAGGTGTAATCATAGTATTACAACTCCATATAGGTTGCTATGTTTGTGCATATAGTGTTCATTCATGCGGGTGATAATATAGAGGATGACAAAAAGATCTTAAGGGAGTATTATTTTTATATCAATGATGATCACACACATTCTATAGAGTTCATGCAAGGTTGCTTCTAGATGTTCTACCATGATTTGGCTAGAAGGGGCATATCATTTCATAGGATAAAGTGAGCTACACTCTTTTAGAAGCTCTAATGTAGGTTCATGGAGAATTCATAAACGATGGATGATATGCTTTTGTTCTTTATGTATAGATCAAACATTCATGATGTGTGGTTTTTTGATAACTTTTAGACACATAGGAGTATTCTTCATTATTCTAACCTTGTGGTATCAAATGTTCATTTGATCAAATATGGGGTAGACCATTGAACATAAACATGTGGAAGGTTTGTGAGTCTAACCATGAGACAAAATTTGACACAATAAAGAGTAGCATAGATCCATATGGTTCATTGGATTGATTGTGAATGAAAATATTTATAATGTTACCCTTATTTGTATATATTTATAGATGATTTGTATATTTATATAAATAATTTTTGTTCCTTATCTACAATCATGTGTTATGAGATACTTATGTGCAACAATGTTTTTTATCTGTATGATTTGCAGAAAATAATTTCTCCTACCTCAATGTGGGGGAAAAATTTGAAGGTGAAATTTATATACTCATGCTACATGCACCTATTAATATATACATGCTTAATCACCTTTAGATTCTCAATTCATCCTTCTTTGGATATGTAAAAACAACTTCTTTAAATGTAAAAAAACTAATCTTATTGATTCAAAGGTACAAAATTGAGTACAAGTCTACTCTATAATATGTTCTACTCATAAAAACTGGGTTTTACCATGTTTGATAATCCTCATAATGAGTTAAAATGTTATTCATCTATTGTGGAAATTTTTTTTTAGACATTAGAAAAAGCACCAAATGCATTGAACAAAACATTGCAAGGTACCGTAATTTTTGATCTATACATTATGGGGCCAAGCTAATAGCACCAAAACATCTGGGTGGGTGGGTTTATTCTAGGCAAGGTCCTATGTTGTACCCCAACTTGCTTGATCATTCTAGATTGCATTGTGCTTACACTTTCTCTTAAGATCCCTAAGTGGAAAAAGTGCCAAACTTTCATGCATTATTTCTCAGAGATAATGACACCTATAAACATTTTTTATGAAGCTATAGGGTCTTGTAGGGTCCCTCCACAATAACCTCTCTCATTTTCTTAAAAATTCAATCCATTTATCTATGGCGACAAGATTTTTAAAGATGTTGCAAAAAATTCCAAATGCATTGAATGAAAAGTTGCAAGGTAGAATAATTTTGTTTTGTGCATCATGGGGCCAAACCAATAGTACCAATATGTTCGGTAGGTGAGTTTATTCTAGGAAAGTGTTAGGATTTAGGTAGATTTGGAGCAATAAACATTAACAATTATATGTAGATTAAATAAACCAGAAATAACAATGAAGAATAACACAAAAGAGATCAACACAAAAATTTAATGTGGTTCACCCAATATGGGCTACATCCATATAAACTCAACCACCCAATGAATTTATTATCTAGTGCAAAACAAATTACAATCTCACAAATCACCATGCTGCAACATACATCCTGACCACTTATAACCAACTTTTTGGAACCTTCTAGAATTAGGGTTTTACAAGGTCCCTTTTCATTTGGCATGTCAACGAGAAAACCTTGATGTGTCAACAGGAAAAAATCTTGACGTGTTAGTGGAAAAACCTTGACATGTTAATGATTTTTTTTTTGAGGCGATGCCCCAAACCCCATTGATACGTTACGAGTGTACAATATTTGCATGATTAGTTTCCATATACCAACAAAAAGGTCCTATTTCACACCCTAACTTTCCCAATTGTTTTAGACTACATTCACCAACACTTTCTCTTAAGCGCCCTAAGTGCCAAAATTTGATGGGTAATTTCACAAAGATAATGACACATTTTTTTGAAGCTATAGGGTCATGTAGGGTCCCTTTGCAATAACCTCTCAATTTTTTAAAAATCCAATCCATTTGGCTGTGGTTACAATTTTTCATACATCGCAAAAGTATCAAATGCATTGAATGAAAAGTTGCAAGGTAGCATAATTTTTGATTTGTGCATCATGGGGCCAAACTGACAGTACCAACACATATGGGTGGGTGGGTTTATGCTAGGCAAGGTCCTATTTCACACCCCAACTTTCCCAATCATTCCAAACTATGTTGTATCAACGCTTTCTCTTAAGAGCCCTAAAAGCTAAAAAGTGCCAAACTTTGATGGGTTGTTTTTCAGAAACTATGGAATGTACAAATGTTTCATATAAATATACAAGGTAATGTAGGGTCCCTCCATAACAAACTCTCTTAGTTTTTGATATCTCCAATTTGTTTCACCATGGTGACAATGTTTCAAAAATTGTTAGTTGCATTTAATAAAAAGTTTTCGGGAGACATTTTTATGTTCTTCATCTCATGGGGCTAAGCAACTATGCCACAATGTTGGGGTGGGTAGGTTTTATGCTAGGAAAGGTCCTATTTCACACCCCAACTCACATGGTCATTTTCCCATGGTGGTAATGAATTAAATGTTAGAAAATGATTCAATTTTATTTATTAAAAGGTTGGTATGAGCAATATTTTGTATTATGCACCTCATGGCACCAAACTAACAATACAAAATCTATGCATGGATGGATTAATACTATTAGAGGTCTCATTTTGACACCCAAGCATCTTGATCCTTTTGAGCTAAATTAGACCAACCAAATTTCTTAAGATCCCTGAGACTAAAAAAGTATTAAACTTTTACATGAGTGTTCTCTCAAACTATGGCACCTAAAAATGTCTCCTGTGTCTTATGTTCACCTAAACCTGTCACTCCTCCATATGATCATAGTAGAAAACTGTACTTGTCATATATTATCATCTTTAGGTTAATTCCCTTCTTCTCTTAATAATGGTATATTAATAGCTTTTTCACAAGCACCTTGAAACACTATTATCTTCACTTAATAACCCTTGAATATGCATCTTCATGACCGAGATTTTCAAATCCTAATCACTCTCATGAATACCAGGTAAATTTCCTACTAGGAATATCTACTCATGTACCTTTTAATGAATCAAAATGGGTTCTACAACTTCATACATATTTTGAGAATGTATAATAGACTCACACATATTTTGAGAATGCATGATAGACACTAGCAATATCAACATGAGGTTCTTAAAAATCTTTACAAGGAACTACATAAATGTCAACAAAAGCCCAAGATTTTGAAAATACAGTCTTTATACTATACTTCTTCTTACTGGATTTGAATGAACATAGATTCAAGGATTTTCTTATGATTACTTGATAACCCTCTTATGGATTTGTCATGTCATACATTCATCAATTGATATTGATGGTAGAGCACAAACAAAAGAAATAATACACATATCATTTGTCACAACAAACCCTATATATGGTTTTCAGGATAAATAATTCTTTTTTAACAAACTTCAAATGAATTTATGTAACCTCCCTATCTTCTAGAAGCTTGTTGACCTAGATGAATGGCTTAAGATCCTTTGGAGACCCTAACACAATAACTATACCAAATGAGGGTTTCAATGAGATGTATAATCTCTTGCCAAGGATCTCACAAGTTGTTAAATGAGTCTGCTATTGAGTCATAAGAATTGTTCATATATATGTGACTTTTCAATAGTGCAACTTGGAAATATCATCATTTAAAATGCACTCTCCATAGATGACTTAAGGAACTTCCTCATGACAATGAAGGAAAACAAAAATAATAGACTTGTATATAATTGAGAGGCATAGTTTCATGTGCCTATGCTTTCTTGACTAGATAATAATGATGCTTGAGGTTTATAAAAATGTTTCCATTCTTCCTTCACTTACCATAGATACATCTCTACATGATACTGCTCTATTACAATTTTCTAAGGCATTGAATCACAAAAAATAGTGAGAATAAAAAAGAGAGCTTGCTTCTTTGCTAAAACCAATATCAAGGGCCAAGATCTTCATCAATGCTTCTCCTTTTGATGCTTGAAACAACCTTGGTTGACATAAGAATCTGCATGCTCAAGTAAAGAGAGCCAAAAGATAACAAGAAACCCTAAAATGCTTGACCTCTCCTAATGAAACTCAAAATTTCATTAAATCCCTCCCTTCAAATACTCATGCATGTAGATTAATGACTAATTAAAGGTATTTTAACAAGGTTATAGTATTTTAGAAATTTCAACTTATGCTAAGACACCTTTTAAAAAGTGGAGATATGACCTGCAACCTTGAATATTCTTGACCACATGGCACCAAATCAATAATGCCAACACATCTGGGTAGGTGGGTTGCTACTACTAGAGGCATTTTAGTGTGCAAGCATCCTAATAATTTCAAGAATAAATTACAACCACAAAGTCTCTTATTAACCCTAAGAAGTAGTAAACTTTTGCATGACTATTCTCTCAACCACAAAATTGAGGAATGCCTCATTTTAACCTATAGATGGATGATGATTCTAAACACAAATCCAAATAACAAAAATAAAAAGGCAAACCTAGATAGTAAAGTGACATAAATTTTCACCTACATCTATCATGTAAGATAACGAAAATGGAGAAATAATAGACATCTAACTTCATTAATTGAATGAATGAATAATTGCAATGCTTACATTAGGTACATAGTAAAAATAAGCCTTATTCAATCATTTATAATACAAATATGGATAAAATTAATCATTTATAGTTGCCTTAGTTCATTATTCATTTATTCAATTAATCATTTATAATGTAAATATGGATAACATTGGTATTAACCAAAATGCCATATAGGTATACAACATTATATGTCAATATATATATATATATATATACAAGAAGGCCATATATAGGCTTACAACAATGCCATCTGGACATATAATGCCACATACTATAATACAAACTATATGTTCAAAAATTCCATACATGCATACAACAAAGGAACCTAATGTAGTAATTTCTTTCTAGGGGAAGGAAAGAGATCACAAGTTGCCTTTGAATTTTGAGTGGATGGAGATGCATATGATGATGTTTTCTTTCAAACTCATTCTCTCATCCTCCTGTCTAAACTTGCCTAGATCACCAAATACAATAAATAGTATAAAAAATAATATATAGAAATTAAATTATAGAATGACATATAATAGAATAATCACTCACCACATACAAATAATCACTATTCATATAATATTGATGGATTGTAGAAACTTGATATCTTTAATAATCACTATGTTCATTTGTAACAAGGGCACGTTTATGATTAGGAGTTATGAAGCCCCGTGGCAACCATCAAGATAATAATTAAACTACAAATAAATATCATTCAATTTTTCAATAATAGATAGATAAAACAAAAAAATATAAATTGAAATTTACTAATCCACCTCATGTTGGAAATAAGTGTTGTCATTGATGTTGACTCAAGATGTATGGTCATTGATGCCAAATGTGAATGTTGAAGGTTGTACATACTCTGAAGATAGGGAAAGTGTAGTAATATAGTCAACAATGCAGTATGTAGTTGAAATGGTATTAGTTTGATGTCCAAGTATGTTGCAGAAGAAGATACACTAATTTTGTCATGTGTGCAATTTGTCTACATTGACATAGTTCCTGTTTGGTGTACCACACATTGAGATAAGTTGCAGAAGATTGGCTAAGGCATTATAGTGCATACCTTATGAAAAATCCATGCTAGTTTGGTCTGCATCCCTCCACCGTGCAAGCCTTTTTCTTTTGGTTCAAAAGTTAAGATGGTCGAGATGTGAAGGTGTTATATCCAAGGTTTCAAGTCATCACACCTATAGTGAAAGTTACAAGTAACAGTGTTCCAATTTGTGCTCTAGTAGTATAAAATGTTGATGAAGGACTATTAGGACGCTCTACATTCCTTTGGTGAGATAAATTTTTTTGTGAGGACTTAGGGATATGTTCACAGAGGTATATGAATTCTTCCTTGCAAGTCTTAGGTGTTTTGGTGGTCTTCACGTTCACTTTTTGAATAACAGTATGTTACAATTTGTTCAAAATGCTTTGTTCCAGTATATTCAGTGGGTTTCTCCTCTTGCACCAACATATGATGATCAAATTATTTATGAAAAGGTTGAGGAGATATTGTGCATGGACTCCAATGCTTGCATCTTGATCTACATGATGGTTTTGATCTCTCCCCGATGGTGTAAAGTTGTATAAATGGTAGTTTTGGTAGTGTTGTCAGTATTTGGGATGACAATTGTTTCCTCCATCAACGATTGATCCTGATTAAATAATTTTTTTTTGGAGGATGTGTTATGATGTGTTTTGGTCCTGTAAATGTCATGTGTTAATTTGCAATTGTTTTCTTGCAATATTATATATGTTTGGAGCTGACTAGTGTGATACCATTTGTTTCCTCTAAAAGGTTATTTTGGAGCCGACCTAATTGAGGTTTTGTGTTGTTGTGGAGGATATATATATATATATATAGAAGATCAAATTCATTTGTGAAGGTGTTGTTTAGAGAGTTGTGACAAAGTAGTATGTTGAAAATGAAGTGTGTGAAGTCTGTGTGAAGGGTTAATTGTGCGAAAAGGAATTGCAACATTAACATAAGTTGAATGCTTCTTCATAGCAGTTCATGTTTGTATTTCTCATTATAGTTTTCATGTATCCATCTTTGAGACAGTGAGTCTCATCAGGTCCTTTGTATCTTTCCCTAAGGTTATACACCTTATTCTGCAAGTCCATAGGTAGCGAGCCTTAAACAACAATATAATTCTTGTTAGCAGTGAGCTACATATGTTGTGAGTTAATCTTCACTGTGGTTTTTCCCTCATTGGGTTTTTCATGTAAAAATCTTGGTGTCTTTGTGTGTTGCATGATTTTTTTTTTCTCCTCTTTTAGTTTATGATGAGATGTTTGATCTACAAATGTGAATGATTAATTTCAATATATACTAATTCACCCCCATCTCAACATTACATTGTGTTCATCAATTGGTATTAGATCCAAGTACCTTTGAGAAGCTTAATAGCTAAGGTAGATCTTGCACTTGAACACATGGGGTCAATAGTAAAGATCAATGATATGTTCATTCTAGAACTAGATCTAGAAGAAATGAAACTCGAAGGGTGGGACAGCAATCCAAATAATTATGAAGTTGATTTTGAAGGAGAACTTCATTCTACTCTTGAAGATTTGGATGAAGCAATATTGTAAAATATAAAATATGAGTGTATGGTAGAAAAATCAAAAGAGAAAATTGAAAAATTGAAGGCAAAATATAAAGAATCAAAAGAAGAGATTGGAAAACTAAAAGCTCAAATAGAAGGAGGAAATGGATGTGAGACTAAATGATCTCTGATTTGAGAGTTAAGGTTAAAGAAGGCAAGAGGATTGAATATTGTTTGAATACCAAGCTAAATGATAAGAATGCTAACTGTTCAAAGTTGGAGGAAGAGATTGTATCTATGAGAAAAGAACTTGAAAAATCAAAAGAGATAATTGATAAGGGTCTCAAACTAAAAGGAGGATTTGAAATTCTTAATGAATTAAATCTCAAAAACCATCAAAAGAGAAATCTAGTTTTGGTTTTGATAAGGAGAAAATTCCTATATCTAGTGCCTATGCAAATATGTATGATAACTTCAAAGCAAAAGGGAAGTCTAAAACAAGGGAGGAGAAAGCTTGCACTAAAAATACTAAGGAGACATCCTCTGAAGATGCAAAGATAAATCATGACAACAAGAAATAAAATGAATTTATTCTTATCTGGAACAAGAAGAAGAACTTCAAGATGCCTGGTCCTAAACAAATTGCTCCTACCAGGTTCAATGGTAACTGTTATTCTTGTAACAAGTTCGGGCATAAGATAGTTGAATGCAAAGTAAGATGAGTCATAACTCTTTTAGGCCTTCAAAGTACAATGCTATGAACATTCAATCATTTCATGGTCAGTGCTATGCTTACAATAAATTTGATCACAATGCTAATGAATGCATAAGTAAAATGACAAGAGTAGTAATGCTATGGCCTCTCAATCCTTCCATGATCACTGCTACACATGCAACAAGTTTGGTCATAGGACTGCCAATTGCATATCCAATGTGAGAAGAAGCAATTTTGCTCCGCAGGCTAGTATCATCTGCTACAATTACAATAAACCAAGACACATTGCAAGATTCTACAAGGGAAAGAATGTAAGATCTTCTACTCCTCAAAAGAATCCTATCATTAGTCAACAAAAGGAGATGAAAAAATTTTGGTAGAAGAAGGAAGAAGGTGAAGTGAAGAATGAATCTTTACCTCAACATGGTGCAAATGAGTTCTCCAGTAACGAAAGAGAAAGTATTGACTTAGGGGGAACTTTAGATTTGCAGATCTTGTCAAACCCCTAAAATGCATGAGATGCTGAAGTCTTCAACATAATGGTGAATAGTGATATGAGTTTGGTTGGTCACGATTTCAGAGCAAATACACCTTTTGTGGAAGGGTCCAAAAAGATTATGGATCTTTGCGATATCACATACCGTAAAATTTGCTAAGTGTTAAGAATAAATTAATGCATTTATTGCAGAGCAACTAGGGTTGGTGTGAGACATATTTAGTTCCTTTTTGGATCAAATTGGTTTTATTCAAAC
>VDFB02172910.1:0-38042 GCA_007258455.2 Sequoia sempervirens | reverse complement strand
CCCTCAAAAATACTTGGTATTTTGAGATCTTTTATACTCAATATCAGCATGGTATGTTGATTGCAAATAGGGTTTAGGGTTTTATAAACTTTTCATCCAAATTTCCCTTTTGGCCTTCAGATATTCTTTCCCTGTGTTGACCTCTTGGTCTAGTCATCAGTAATATAAGTTGTCTCTCGAGTTGTGGTTTCACGTTTATTACTGGGCCCTTCATGTTAAATTGTTCGGTTATCCCCGTTCGCATACTCTCTTAAGTACCCCAAGGTTGATCTTTAATTTTCTCATACAAATGACTTATGTTTAAGTCATGATTTCCTAAAGGGTAAAGTCTCATCAGCCTATTCAAGGCCCCCTTTTAATGATTAACTATTGAGTGTTTGTGCAAGTTGGCTAGTCACAAGATCATGAGACTAAATTTGAACTATTCCCCACTGGCTCGCTCATTTGAAGCAGATGCAGTTTAATTCCAACAGGATTAGTGAAATGACATGTGTATGTGGGCCTGACTGATATGTCTTATCTCAGTGCCCACAACTTTGAAGATCGATGGTGTTTGGTGGGCGAGGTAATTTGATCACAGCCATTCCCGCTGGCTCGTGGGAAAATATGTAAGTTCTTTAAAAAGTGGCAAGATCAGCGAGGTGCTGACATGTGTGTTCTATGGCTATTGGCAGGTGGGCCCCCCTTGTCCATAGGGTGAGTCTTATCAACAGTTTTTTATTGGCCGATAGTTTGAGCTGGAGCCACATTGTGAATTCAATTGAGTTTGACTCAATTGAAGTCGTTCGAAATACCTAGCTCAGCCATGGATCAATGGTGTGCATTCAAAAAATGCAAGTACACCTATTGCAATTGTTTTCCTTCGCATGAGTGGACATTAATGGAGGAAGTGACTCGTAAACTCATTCTACTTCCCATAAAAATTATGTTTGTACCTGGCGCTTGCTTGATTGATATTTGGAAATGTGTCTAAGGCAATACGAGGAGCTAAAATGAAAATTAAAGAAATCGTCTAGGTCGACATTAGGGTTTGTCACCTTTGAAAGAAGTAAGTACCATAAACATAGTTTTATGCTTTTTCCAGCTTTCTGAACTAGGTTTTGTCTTAATCTGCTTTAAAACAAGTGCTTTTCATCTTTTTTCTTTTATTATTTTTAAATCTGGGATTAATTTGTGCTTTTAAAAGCCGCATCCCTATGAATTTCCCAACTTTAGCATTTGTCCTGAGGCGTATTATAGTTAGGGGTCAAGTGGGTTAAAATTCCTCCAAAGGAATTCTTGCCTATACAGACACATGGCTCCCAAAATTCAAGGTGCTTCCTCCTCTACCCAGTCTAGAGCCCTTTCTCAAGATGTAATTGATTTGGTACCCCAGTCTATAAATAAAAAAATAGATGTAATGGTATTGTTTCATGGCCCAAATTTGAAGGAGGGTTTGATAGATAAAGCTTGCTTTATCAAAGACATTGAGGTACCCTACACGGGTTGGAAAATGCTCCAACATTGGTTTGGAAATAGAACTCTTGGGTCTCCTTTCAGTAACCCATGGGATTTGAATTTGGGAAGGCTGGTTGTCCCCAATGTGTACATGGATGTGGACCTTTTAAAATATATTGCATCAAAGTATGATCCAGTTTCTAGGGTGGTTAGGATATATGATGGGTTGGTTATGGTAAAGATAACTTGTGAAGAAAATGAAAAGGTTTTTGACCTGCATGAAAGGAATTTGAGTATGCTTCCTTTAGAAATGGATGCCATCAGAATAGAGTATGATAAGACCAAGGTTTTCATTAGGTCAAAAATGTTACCTCTACATACTGCAATGGTCGGGACCAGGAAACAACAGAGAAAGGTTAGGATTGATGATAGAGAGCTTGAACCTCTCCCAATGAATTATTTTGCCAGTTATTTCAAAAATAATGTATACTCTTTTTACCAGATTGTAGGTGCCAATCCACCTGACACATTACAAAAGGAGTATATTTACTTGGCCTCACATATGCAACATTCACCATATAGTATTGTTTATAACTATGGAACTTATCTGGCTGACCACATCCATGAGGGTTTAGTTGGATTGCAAGAAGGAAAACAATTGGTGAAGTTCTGTTGGTACTCATTGTTGATGCATATGTTCTTGTTTAATGGACAAAATTCCTTTGTGAAAGAGATTACACTAGAAAGGAAGAGGGATGGTGTTAACTTTCATGTTCAGTGTTGGACCCGTGTTCTAGATAGAGATGATTAGAGATACAATTTTGTAATGTTTAGAAATGCTTTTGCATCTAGAATGAGTGAAGCCTTAGTATATTATCCACCTAGGATCCCTGAGGAAATCCATGAATTCTTGAGAGCCAAGGAGCTAAGGCCATATTTGAATTTGAGCCATAATTGGGGAGATGTGATTTTATATCATGATAAGACAATTTTTAGGATATATGGTAGTAGCTTGGGTCCATACATTTTTCTAGCAGATGTTCCTTTGATAATTGGTTTGCTTAAAATCATGAGACAATTGGGAGATTCCCAAGAAACACATTTAATAGAACTAGCAAGGAAGGGGTCATTCTTCCTAGAATGGAAAATATTTGTATATTACATTGTGACAAAAGGGGTAGTGAAGGAACTAGAGCATTTGTTGACTCCTTATGAACTAATGATTGTGAACCCAAGGAATCATGATCCTGAGGGCTTCATTAGTAAACTCAAAGTAGATAAGAAATTGAGTGCTTTTGTACATTCCTTTGATTACCCTGAGGATATCATTAGGAATATATCTAACTTTGAGGAGTAGGATGAAAGAAAAGCCAAATACATGGCTTATAGAAAAATGGTAGAAGCTAAGAGGAAGAACACTCCTCAATATGATCCCTTTCAGTGCTCTGATGCTTCAACAAAGCTATATATGTCATAGTGCTTACAACAGGAATGTAGTTGGTATTTTGAGAGAAACGAGAGGTTCATGATAAAGGGAAAGCAGTAGTGGTTGAGGAAAATTATGAAGTGACATTAGAAGAAAGACCTGCATATCAAACGTCCAAAAAATTGAGAATTTATTCTAGAAGGAAGAAAATAACAAGTGAGGAAAGAAGCCCAATAGCCTTGTGTTGTCTGAAGGACCAAGGAAGATTCCCCAAAAGTTGCAATGCCATCTCCTCCTACACAGGTCTATTTACCTGTAATTGATTTGGATTCACCTCCAAAAAAATTTTCTCCTCCTGAGCAACCACCTCGAAAGAAGAAAAAGATTGAAAGAAAAGGGGTGGTTGATTATTCTCACACCGATGAAGATGATATTTTTGTCACCCTTGAGGAAATGCAGATAGGGATGCCTCCTAATGAAGGAGCGATTGTCTGAAGTTTAGGACAAAGCATTCTCAGAATTGGGAAGCTTGATATTTGTGGACTGAATATTGCAGATGACTTGAAGGTAGAGGCCAGTAAATAATTTATGGAGGATGACTCATTCATTGAAAAGCTCATATTTCAAGACTTTTGGTGAAATCAAGATTACGAGAATATCTTTGAGAAGGTAGCCATTGAAAGGATCTTGCACCCTAAATCGCCTGAAAGTGTCATTGAGGTGAATGTAAGAAGTTTTATGAAGGATGAGTTTAAGAAGATAAATGCCCAATAGGGTAGAGAGCTTGTAAAGAAGAGTGGTATATTGTTATTACCAGAGTGGAATATTGTAGATGCTATTTTTTTAGATGCAATAAGAAGGGCTGAAGGACCTTTTGTGAAGACAAAGGAAGACTTGGAAATGACACTTTGAGGTTATTCCTTTAGTGAAGATTGGGATACATTGGTGATATGGTCATTCTCCCTGACATCTAAGAAACCATCCCTGGTAGAGCCATCAACACTTGGTGGGCAATTGCTTGTAAAAAGAGTTGTTGATACCCCAGCTTTGTAAGCTGTAGATATGGTTGTCAATGTTTCCAGATTTACTTGGTCAACTGTGGAGGGCTTAACGTTGGAAAGAGATAATATCATAGTTAAATATAGTGAACTTCTGAATGATAATGACATCAACCAATAGAAAGTGGCTACATTGGAAACTGAATTGGAATTCTATAAACAACAAGAGGAAATGCAAAGAGAAAAGGGTTAGCCTAGCTCAAGCCACCCATCTTTAGTTTCTCCAGTGACATCTGTGCAACACTCATTTCATAGCCTGTCTCTAGCAATAATACCATATGATCGGAGACAAGAACCAATTGCAGAGGAAGAAACTCTAAATGGGCCAAGCTCTAGCTCGTCTAATAGAGATCAACTCACATAGATTGGGGGTATATCTGAAGTTGCTAGAGGCTCAAGATACGATATGTGAGACATATCAAAGGTTGTATGCACTACCTTAAGACATTTTAATGAGAGGATTCAGGATAGACTCAATAGTGTGCATGACAACTATGCTTTGATGCTGCGAGCAATGAGGTTATCTCAAAAGGACAAGATGTTGGCCATACCAACTTTAAATAAATGGTTCCCAAGATTTGAAAGATTAAAGTTGATCTTAGTAGGAGCCGACCAACACGCAAATAAACTTCCTCTAGTGCAACTAGTTTATGATTTTGTGTGTGAGTTGAGCGAGCAAAATTTTCAAGGATATCCAGCTCCATTAGAGCAGAAGATAATAGAGTTGATAGCTCAGTATACCCATACTGATTTGGCCCCACTACCATATATTGAGGTTGTTAACTATTAAGTGAAAACATTACAAAAATGGAAGAGGGAAGTGGAGCAGGTTATTGATTCCCAGGTTGGTGAAATTTACAAAGATGTTAATGTTGATATCTTCAACAATACCCTAGGGAGATTAACATTTTTTATTAGTTTCCTGGAGGATTTCGACAAGGAATCCAATGCAGTTGTAACTAAGTATTCCCCTTACAAAAAATCCATGGATGACATAATGGATTTTGACTGGCCATCTGAGGAAGAGTATGAGGAATGGGAAAGGTTGTATTCTAGCAAGTTTGGTTTGTGAAACATATACTAGGTCATGTATTGTACAGGTCTGGCCTTAGAAATTGTAAAGATAAAACATATGTTTCACATAAAAGTATCGGCTATTGATGATGTAGGATGTTGATCGAGATGCTAACTCATCCTTGGTCTACGTCATTTTGTCATTTTTCTCGATGAATTGGGTGTGCTCTTGTGACATGTGCTTTTTGAGAAGGCAAAGATGCTATCTGTTGCAAATGAAAATATTCTTTGTCTTATGTGTGTTCCCTCCATTTTGATTGCAAATATAATTGAATTTGGAATATGCCTTATAGCGGTCCATTATAATTGTGACAAGTGTACACTTGGCTTGAGGCTTGTTTTTCTCCCTTCTTCTATTAAAGGGAATTTAGGGCCATTTGTTTGGATCTTTTGTTGAAATTCTGAAGCTACATTGTGAGAATTAGAAAATACAAAGCAAATATGTTTAGTCTTATCTAATTTTTTGAGTCTAGACAATAAATTTAGTTAAATGTATGGCTTCTTAGCATATTTTGAGTGATAATGGAAATTCTTTGAGTCTTTAGTCTCTCCTTATGGTCTTGTATCAGAATTATTAATAAAAATATTGATCAAAGATCATTTCATTAATTGTCATCGTATTATGTTGTGGTGTGTGATCTGGTTTTAGCTCTTGTTCATGGAATGAGTTAAACTACTTAGATTAGATCATGAATTTATATATGATGTCATTTGGATTTAGTAAGAAGGCTTTAGTATTTAGTTGTTGATTTGCGGATTACAAGGTAATATCACTAGATCTTTATTGCTCAGGATTAAACATGCCTTATGTTTCAATTTATGTAGACTCCTAACCCATAGATAATGGCACTAATCTTTAACCCATGTAACCCTTCTTGGGATTTCAGTCCTTCGACTTAGGAACAATCTTTCAAATAAAATATTGATCCACTTGTTGTTTGTTGATGTTTTACATTCTCAGCTTAAGATTCATGATTAACCCAAAGAATTGCCATCTTTGTGATTGAGTTCATCTTATTTGCAATTAATGAGAATCTGTCTACCTTGATTTACAATGTATATGTAAATTGTTGAAATGTGTCATCTAGTTGGCATTGTGGGAACACCCTCCCAAGTTGGCCGAGCTTTGAAGTCACGAGGAGATAAAAGGATTCTGCTTTATCTTGTCAATTGGTCACTTTCCCGGATTGCAAATATTAGAATTGAGTTTGGAAAACTCATAGATATTTACTGAGGCCTGCTTGGTTTGTTAAAAATAACCAATAGAATGGCGACTCTATTGGGGAGCTTTCACTACTTTTAGCATCTTTAGTGTAGATCTGGTATAGTCAGAGTCAAGTCTTTATCATTTTTCGTGAATCAAGTTTCCATTCATTTTTATGAGTTGTATACGTCATTTTCTGTTCATGCGTCAACTTTTGGTCAGTTCTGTCACTTTATGTCAAGTTATGTTTAAATTTCTCTCTGAGGTTGCAAACAACAAGTCTAAGTACAATCAAATATTATTTCCCAGTATCCTAGGTGGCAACTCTGAGTTTTCTCACACCAGTGCGACAAGTATATCTAACAAGAAGATTGATAAGGAGAAATTTGACATCTCAGTAAACGCCATGAGGAAGACTAGAAGTCAGTTGAAGAAAGCTTCTGAACAGAAAGCAAAATCTGAGCCTGCAAAGGATAGACAACCTCTATGGAAGAAGAAAAATGTAGAATCTGGTAAGTCCCTTGATTCTCTTCATTGAACATCTCCTAATTTCAATAATGAAGTAGTTAGTGCAGATATTGCTAAAGATTCAAGTAATAGTGGGGCAATTGAGGGTGGATAGGGTAGTTTCCCTGTTGAACAAGTATTTGATAATCTCAGGATTTCTAGAGAAGAGGATAAGTGGGAATTATGGGGTAAGAGTAAAGCACCTTCAAACCCACCAACACCTGGGATGGGATCTGTATTCCATGGGGAAAACTTCAATCCTAAAGGAGAAAGTACCATTCCATCGACACTTACTTTCCTTGGGGAAGAATTTGTGGATCAAGCATTCCATACTCTAGCTTAGAGTGAGTATGGGGATTTCCTTGAAGATGAGGAAGATGTAAAAAGTGATATTAAATCCTTGGATGAAGAGGCTGAATGGTTGGCTGGACAAGTCGAGAAAAGAGCTCAAAAGGAAAAGGAGGATAGAATTAAGGCTAAGCAGCTCGAAAGTGATGAGAAGAAAGAGAGAGTGGAGAAAATGAGAGAAGAATATGCTAAGCAAAGAGGCTTTGAAAAAGCTATTTAAGAAAAGATAGCCTCAAAAAAGGCTGCTAGAGAAAAGGTCGTTAAGGAGAAAGTTGCTAAAGTAGCAGCCCACATTGTCCCTGAAGCCCCAAAAATTACAATACTAATGGGAACTTCTGCTGCTAGTGCTTATACATCAACCATTGCTGCTACCAATTCTTCAAACCCTCCTAAGAAAAAATCCTTTGTAGATCGTGGGAAGAAGATGGCTGACTACTCCCACCAAAGTGTCTCCAATTCTTTTAATACCAATATCAACTCAAATATCTTTACCTCAACTGCCAAGACGCTTACTATTAATCCTGAGGTCAAGTCCAATCCATCTACTGCACCTTTACACCCTGACACCTTGAAGTTGGAATTGAAGAGTGAAGAGATGGAAGAAGAATTGAGGAGGGTAGACATAGAAGCACACAATGCAGAAGTGTCTAGAAGAATTGCTTTCCTCAAAATGTCAATCCCAACCCCAGAGCCTTCAAGTTTTGGGAAGAGTGATATTCAATCTCATGAAAATAAGCTCGGGGGGCACACTCCTAGTGGAGGGGGTGGTGGTGAAAAAGGAGGAGGAGGTGGTGGCAAAAGAAGTAGTAACTCTTATTATGATGTGAGGAAGAGACTAAGAATAAAAAAGATAGTAACAAAGGAAATGGGAAAGATAAGGAACATGGTTAGATGGATAGTAAGAAAAATGATGCACAAAAGGATACTCATAGGGATAGGTGTCCCGGGCGAGCACCTCACAATGACAGGTATAGGAAATTATGTTTGACAACATCCCTGGTTATCCAAATCCTGTCCCAAACAATGCCAGGAAACATCTTCCTAAATTTGCTAGAAATAATGCTCTTAGTGGAGAAGATCATCTAAAATCTTTCCAGAGCTTTGTTGAAGACTTTGAATTGTGGGAAGATGATGTAGCAATGAATTACTTTATGCAATCCTTAGTTGAGGATGCAAGGGATTGGTACATAGGATGACCTGATGGAAGTATTGATTCAAAGGAATCATTCTACCGTGCCTTTAGAGAACAGTATGGGGATTAGACTGATCCCAAATCCAAATTAAATGATTTCAACAACATCACTAAAGGACATAATGAATCTATTATCGAATTCAACACAAGGTTTCAAAAGTCTATGAACAGGGTACCTGTGTATTTGAGACCTAACCCGATGCATGTTTGGTGACATACTGCAATTCTTATGACTCGAAGATGTGTTACTTACTTAGGGACAAGAATCCACAAACTTTGATTGAAGCATATAAAATGGCTGTAAACATTGAAAATAATAGGAGGGCTTCTGGTAAGGTAGGAAGGAGAGAGGAGCCTAAGGTTTAGAAGAATTCCAAAGCTCAAAATGAGAAATCTGGAAAAAATGCAGTTCCTGAGGAGAAATGGGACCAAGTTATTAGTCTATTATAGAAGCAAGCTAAAAATGATAAACCTCAATTTTAGAGAAATGATAGCCCCCCTAGACTCCAAGATTTCCCTTATCATACCAATTGGCATAATGGTAAGCCAGTTTAGAATAGTCAGAAGAATTACCAAGCTACACCTAACCCTTTACATAAAAATACCACAAATGTAGTCAAGGATTTTCCATGGTGTAAAGTATGTGAGATGCCTCATGTGTCACAATAGTGTGGTGTAGCTAGATCTATGTTGGAGAGCCAACAAGATCAAGGGGAATCCCATTTACCGCACAATCCAGATGAATCAACAAATATGTTCATGACTAGGTCAGATTTAGAATGTGGTGGTTATTCTTCTAGTGATGATGTTGATGTAGATGATGTGGATGCATAGAGGAGACAAGCAAGTATGCATCATCAACAGGTGCTCTCGGATGAAGAAAGGGAAGATGAATATGTTGGTTGCAATCTTGAGACATCAAAATTTTGCTTGAGAAGACCTTGAAATGAGGAGATAGATATACATCTGCCTTGGCTGTAAGGGCTTAAGCATGAAGTGACCTCCAATTGAGAAATAGGGTAGTGAGTGGAAATCAAGGCCACCCTAGAGGTTTATTTGTAAAAGAAAGTAATGCAGATGGTAAAGGAGCTGATACAAAGAACAAGAATGAAGAAACCAAGCCTAAAGAGTCAAAAGAGATAAGAATTTGGGCGAAGAAAGGTAGTAAAGGCAAGGATAATACTGTAGTCACACCTCTTGATCCGAAGACCAAATAACCAAAACTAGTCCTTGAGGTAACTGGAAAGAAAATTGATAAAGTAGTTTCCCAAGAAATAGTCTTTCTTGAGTTGCCTAGTTATTCTCCCATTGACATGTTTCAAGTCTTGTCTCAAATTAGTTTCATAGTCCCACTCCTTGAGATGATGAGGATTGATGATCATAAAAATAAAATTGTGGTTGTCATCAATAGTATTGCATGAGGCAGCAAGCATAATGTAGGGGCTGACACACCTGAAACAAGTGTCAGTTCAGTGAAAGGTAATGAGCTAGAAGCTAATGTCAGTGAAAATCCAGATATATACTTGGGAACTACTATCACAACAAACCCAAATTTGATTAATCCTTTCTTTTTAAGTCTAATCATTGATGGAAAGATACTCAAGAATTGTATGATTGATTCAGGGGCTTTGAATAATGTCATGCCCATTAAGATCATGGAGGAAATGGGCTTGAAATTTGATAGTACATATGGATAATGTTATGCCATGGATTCAAGGGAAGTCACTGTCATTGGTGTGATCTATGAAGTTCCATATAGACTGGTTGCATTTCTTGATAAGGAATTAGTAATGAGTGTCACAATGGTGGACATTCCCCCTACTTATGGAATGCTGCTATCTAGACAATGGCGTGCCTCTTTGGGGTGAAGTATGAAATGTGATTTGTCATTTGCCACTTTTTCTATCAACCAAAAATATGTTAAAATTGCAAGAGAGTCAAGGTTTCATCACATGATTGAGTTAGTTGAAGAACTGGAGGAGCTCCCAATGATTAATGTGGTAGACACAGGCCTTGATACTTTTTGTTTAGAGGAGTGGAGACAAGATATGGAGGAAATTAAGCCTACCTCAATAGCTAAAAAAATCACACAGACATCTCAGGAGAATGTTTTGTGGATGCTCTATTTTGATGGAGCATGTTCAAAAGAAGGCTCAAGTGCTGGGGTCATTCTTATTTCCCCTCAAGGTAAGATGTTTAAATATTCTTTCTTATTGCAATTCGCATGCACCAATAATGTAGTCGAGTATGAAGCCTTGTTACTTGGTCTAAAGTTAGCTTCTAAGCATGGAATAAAAATGTTAAAAGTACTTGGAGACTCTGAGCTAGTGGTGTCCCAAGTCAGATCTAGATTCGTTGCTAAGGACAAAAGATTGAGGCAATACAAAAATGAGGTCTGGGATACTGTTGAATTGTTTGATGCTTTTGGGATAGATTGGGTAGAAAGGGGATAAAATGTCAAAGCAGATTTATTGGCCAATATTGCTGTCAAGCTTGATGATGTAACTTTTGATGGTGTCTCAAGAATTGAGGTCCAAATGAGACTAGCAGTACCTGACAACATCTACAACTGGCAGGTGTTCAATGATGATAATGACATACTGAAATTCTTGCATTGTGTAGACAATTATGAGAATCAAGAAATTGATTTCAGTGCACATGTTGTAGAAGTGGATGGAAAGGAAACATTATTTGGAAATGAGGTAATTCATCTTAAGACTAATAAAATTCCTAAAGGTTTAGTGGTGCTTGAAAGGGTTTTTGATGGCCCAGATATTTCCAATGTTAAGCAAGCAAGTGCACATAAAGAAGACCTAGAAGAAATCAACTTGGGGATAGATGTCACCCCTAAGAAGGTATATATAGGAAAGGGAATGAAACCACATGTGAGAACCATGTTGATTGCATTGTTACGAAAGTACAAACATGTGTTCGCCTGGTCCTATGATGATTTGAAATCCTACAAAGAGGACTTGTTTCAACATGAAATTCCACTAAATCCTAATACAAAAACCTTTTATACAGAAGCAAAGGCCTATAAGTCCTACCTTAAGGCCTAAGATGCAAGAAGAGGTCACTAAGTTAAGTGATGCAGTCATCATCAAACCAATAAGACATTCCTCATGGGTGTCTAACCTAGTTCATGTCAGAAAGAAGAATGGCGACTTAAGATTATGTGTGGACTTCAGGAACCTAAATGTTGCATCCCTGAAAGATAATTATCTGTTGCCTAACATGGAAGCAATACTACAAAAGGTCACTGGTTGTGAATTACTTTCTATGATGGATGGATTTTCTAGCTACAACCAGGTCATGGTTAAGGAATTAGAGCAATACAAAACAACCTTTACAACCCCATGGGGAACTTATGTTTATGTTAGGATGTCATTTGGTTTGATAAACGATGGGGCCACTTTCCATAGGGCCATGGATGTGGCTTTTGCCAATTTTATAGACTTATTCCTTGCTATCTATCAAGATGATCTCACTGCCCATAGCAAGAAAGAAGAAGACCATTGCTCACATCTTGATCAAATATTTGTTAGGACCTTGGAGTATGGCATTTCATTAAATCCCAAGAAATGTGCTTTGGGGTTAAGGAAGGAAAGTTGTTGGGAAATATTGTTTCAAAGGAAGGAATCAAGATTGATCCTAAAAGAGTGGCGGCTATTGACAAGATCACACCACCAAAAAATGTCAAAGGTATTCAATATTTCTTTGGGAAAATAAACTTTCTAAGAAGGTTTGTTACTAACTTTACAAAAATAGTTAGGCCTATATCAAAGATGATCAAAAAAGGAGAAAAGGTGGCATATTCAAAACAGCCCCTCAAGGCTTTTCAAGCTATCAAAGAGGCTATCAAAGTTGCACATGTCTTGAAAACTCCAAACTAGGCCAAGCCTTTCTAGTTATTTACATTTACCTCTTTTCATACCATAGCTGGAGTTTTGTTACAAAAAAATGATGAAGGGTATGAACAAACAAATTGCCTTCTTTAGAAAATCCTTGCAAGCAACCAAACTTAAATATGACACCACTGAAAGCACGCTTTCGCCTTGGTTAAGGCTATAAAAAATTTCAAGACATATCTAGCTAGTGCAACAGTGGCGGCTTATGTCCTGAGTGCAATAGTCAAGGACATCTTCACTCAGCAAGAAACTACGGGAAGGTGTAGATGGATAAATAGAATTCAAGAATTCAACATAGATATCTAGATTACCAAGCTAGTAAGGGGCCAAGGCCTAGCCAAGCTTATGGCTGAATCTAATCTAGAAGCCAACCAAATCAATGAAGTGGAGTTGGAGAATGATTCTCCCATTTGTGACATGAAAACATGTGGTTGGTACTGAAGGATAGTTGAGTACCTGTAGACCATGAAATGCCCGAGTAGCATGCCTCAGAATGAAAGAAGGACCTTGAAGTTGCATGCAATTAATTATGTTATCATTGATGGAGAACTCTGGTGGAGAAGCCCAGAGGGTGCGCTCCTTAGATGTGTGGATGGCGACCAAGCATAAGACCTTCTTATTGAAATGCATAAAGGAGTGTGTGAAGGACAATATATGGCCAAGACAATGAAAAAAAAAGTCTTGAGGGAAAGGTTTTGGTGGCCTACAGTATTTAAAGGTGCACACCGGCTTGTGCAAAAATGTGATGCTTGTCATAAATTTGCAAGAAAATTAAAATTCTTAGGTACTTTACCACTTAGACCAGTTTCAACACCAACCCCTTTTCATCAATGGGGTATCGACTTTATTGGAGAAATGGTGATAAAATCCAGTGGAAATGCTTGGATCTTAGTTGCTACTAACTATTTCACAAAATGGGTTGAGGCCATCTTGACCAAGAAGGATAATAGTAAGGTAGTCATTTATTTCTTAATGAAGAACATTCTAAGCCGATTTGGTGTTCCTAAAAGAATTGTCACAAAAAATGCAATGTGCTTTAGATGTAAAGAATTCACGAAATTTTGTAACAAGCATGTTATAAATGTGTCATATTTATCTCCATATCATCACTAGGGAAATGGACAGGCTAAGTCCAATGATAAAATCCTCATGAAGATTATTAAATGAGTTCTTGACAAGAATAAGAAGGCTTGGGATTCAAAGTTGTAATTAGGATTGTGGGCAGATAGAACCATAATTAAGAAAGCTATTGGGAATTCCCCTTTCAACTTGGTGTATGGAGTAGAGGCTAGGATCCCACACAATAATTTGATAAAGATGTATAAGTTTGTTTATGAATATGATACTGAGATTTGTGATGAGATGCAGAATAGGATGAATGAACTAGTTGAGCTTGATGAACTAACGAGAGAAGCTCACAAGAAAAATGAAAGCTAAAACTTCAAGTTAAGTATCTACATGACAAGTGAGTTGTGCCAAGGAAATTCGAGGTAGGATGTATGGTACTAATGTGGAATGCCAGACTGGAGGATAAAGGAAAACATGGCAAGTTTGATCCCCTGTGGCTTGGCCCATACCTAGTTGCAAATATTCATGGGGAGGATTCTTATTTCTTACAGTCACTTGTAGGTGAATTTCTAGAACTACCAGTACATGGAAAGTTCTTGAAACCCTATTTCTCCTTAAATAGGCCTTTTTCCCTGTACATTGTGTAAGTTTTATAATTGTGTACATAGTGTTGGGTGTGTTTGCTTCCTGGTTGTGTTTGCTTTCCTTGTTTGGGTAAGCTCCTACTTTTTTGATCCCTCTGTGTTTGGTCTGCTCTTCTAGGAGATCTGTTTCTCGCCATACCCACCAGGGGAATGCATCCCTAAGTATGAACCATTGTTAGACCCTAAAAAATCCTTGGTATTTTGAGATCTTTTATCCTCAATATCAGCATGGTATGTTGATTGCAAATAGGGTTTAGGGTTTTATAAACTTGTCATCCAAATTTCCCTTTTGGCCTTCAGATGTTCTTTTCCTATGTTGACCTCTTGGTTTGGTCATCAATAATATAAGTTGGCTCTCGAGTTATGGTTTCACATTTATTACCAGCCCCTTCATGTTAAATCGTTCGGTTATCCCCGGTTGCATATTCCCTTAAGTACCCCAAGGTCAATCTTTAATTTTTGCATACAAATGACTTATATTTAAGTCATGATTTCCTGAAGGGTAAAGTATCATCAGCCTAGTCAAGGCCCCCTTTTAATGATTAACTATTGAGTGTTCGTGCAGGTTGGCTAGTCACAAGATCGTGGGACTCAATCTAAACTATTCCTTGTTGGCTCACTCGTTTGAAGTAGATGTAGTTTAATTCTAGCGGGATCAACGAAACAACACCACGTGTATGTGGGACCGACCGATATGTCTTATCTCAGCACCCACAACTTTGAAGATTGACGGTGTTTGGTGGGTGAGGTAATTTGATCACAGCTATTCCTTGCTGGCTCGTAGGAAAAGATGCAAGTTCTTTAAAAAGTGGCGAGATCAGCGAGGTGCTGACATGTGTGTTCTATGGCTACTGACGGGTGGGGCCCTTTCGTCCATAGGGAGAGTCTTGTGAGTTGGAGCTGTGTTGTGAATTCAAATGAGTTTGACTCAATTAGAGTCATTCGAAATACCCAACTTAGCCATGGATCAATGGTGTGCATTCAAAAAATGCAAGTATGCTCGTTGCAATTTTTTTGCTTCGCACGGCTGGACATTAATGGCGGAAGTGACTTGTAAACTCATTCTACTTCCTAGAAAAATTGTGTTTGCGCATGATGATTGCTTAATTGAGATTTGGAAACGTGTCTAAGGAAATATGAGGAGCTAAGAAGCAAATTACATAAATCGTCTAGGTTGGCATTAGGGTTTGTCATCTTTGAAAGCTGTAAGTACCATAAACATAGTTTTATTCTTTTTCCAACTTTCTGAACTAGGGTTTGTCTTAATCCACTTTAAAACAAGTGCTTTTCATTTTCTTGCTTTTATTACTTTTAAAGTTGGGATTAATTTGTGCTTTTAAAACCCGCATCACTGTGAATTGCCCAATTTTAACATTTTTCCTAAGTCATATTGCAATTAGGGGTCCAGTAGGTTAAAATCCCTCCAAAGGAATTCCTGCCAATCTAGACACATGGCTCGCAATATTCAAGGTGCTTCCTCCTCTACCCAGTCTAGAGCCCTTTCTAAGGATGTAATTGATCTGCTACCCTAGTCTACAAATAAGAAAACAGAGGAAAGGGTCTTGTTTTGTGGCCCAACTATGAAGGAGAGTTTGATAAATAAAGATTTCTTTATCAAAGACACCAAGGTATGCTACACAGGTTGGAAAATGTTCCAACATTGGTTTGGAAATAGAAATCTTGGGTCTCCTTTCAGTAACCCATGAGATTTGAATATGGGAAGACTAGTTGTCTCCAATGTGTACATGGACATGGACCTTTTAAAAGATATTGCATCAAAGTAAGATCCATTTTATAGGGTGGTCAGGACATATGATGGGGTGGTTATGGTAAAGGTAACTTGTGAAGAAATTGAAAAGGTTTTTGACTTGCATGAAAGGAATTCAAGTATGCTTCATTTGGAAATGGATGCCATTAGAACAGAGTATGTAAGACTAAGGTGTTCATTAGGTCAAAAATGTTACCTCTGCATATTGCAATGGTTGGGACCAGGAAACAATGGAGAAGGGCTAGGATTGATGATAGAGAGCTTGAACCTCTCCCAATGAATTATTTTTCCAATTATTTCAAAAAAACTATATACTCTTTTTACCAGATTGTAGGTGCCAATCCACCTGACACATTACAAAAGGAGTCTAGTTACTTGGCCTCACATATGCAACATTCACCATATAGTATTTTTTATGACTATGGAACTTATCTGGCGGACCACATCAATGAGGGTTTAGTTGGATTGCAAGAAGGAAAAAAATGGGTGAAGTTTTGGTGGTACTCATTGTTGATGCATATGTTCTTGTTTAATGGAAAAAAAGGCCTTTAAGAAACAGATTACACTGGAAAGGAAGAGGGATGGTGTTGACTTGCCTGTTCAGTGTTGGACCCATGTTCTGGATAGAGATGATAAGAGATACAATTTTTTAATGTTTAGAAGTGCTTTTGCATCCAAAATAAGGGAAGCCTTAGTATATCGGCCACCTAGGATCCCTAAGGAAATCCATGAATTCTTGAGACCCAAGGAGCTAAGGCCAGATTTGAATTTGAGCCACAATTAGGGAGATGTGATTTTATATTGTGATAAGACAATTTTCAGGATATATGGTAGTAGCTTGGGTCCATACATATTGCCAACAGATGTTCCTTTGAGAATTGGTTTCCTTGAAATTATGAGACAGTTGGGAGTTGCCAAGGAAACACATTTACCAGAACTAGCAAGGAAGGGGTCATTCTTCCCAGAATGGATAGTATTTGCAGATTACATTGTGACAAAAGGGGCAGTGAAGGAACTAGAGCATTTGTTGACTCCTTATGAACTAATGACTGTGAACCTGAGGAATCATGATCCTAAGGGCTTCATCAGTAAACTCAAAGCACATAAGAAAATGAGTGATTTTTTACATGCCTTTGATTACCCTGAGGATATCATTAGGAATATATCCAAATTTGAGGAGCAGGATGAAAGAAAAGCCAAATACCTGGCTTATAGAAAAATGGTAGAAGCTGAGAGGAAGAACACTCCTCAATATGATCCCTTGCCAGGTATACATGGTGACTTCAACAAAGCTATGTATGTCATGGATAACTTTGAGAATGTAGTTTTTGTTTTGAGAGAGAAACGAGAGGTCATGATCAAGGGAAAGTAGTTGTGGTTGACAAAAATATTGAAGTGACATTAGAGGAAGGACCTGCTTTCCAACGTCCCAAAAAATTGAGAATTTATTCTAGGAGGAGGAAAATAACAAGTGAGAAAATAAGCCAAATAGCCCCTACTATCTCTGAAGGACCAAAGGAAGATTCCCCAAAAGTTGCAATGCCATCTCCTCCTACACAGGTCTATTTACCTGTAATTGATTTGGATTCACCTCCAAAAAAATTTTCTCCTCCTGAGCAACCACCTCGAAAGAAGAAAAAGATTGAAAGAAAAGGGGTGGTTGATTATTCTCACACCGATGAAGATGATATTTTTGTCACCCCAAAGGAAATGCAGATAGGGATGCCTCCTAATGAAGGAGCGATTGTCTGAAGTTTAGGACAAAGCATTCTCAGAATTGGGAAGCTTGATATTTGTGGACTGAATATTGCAGATGACTTGAAGGTAGAGGCCAGTAAATAATTTATGGAGGATGACTCATTCATTGAAACCTTCGCATTTCAAGACTTCTGGTGGAAATCAAAGATTGCATAATATGTTGAGAAGGTAGCCATTGAAAGGAGTTTTCACCCTAAATCACCTGAAAGTGTCATTGAGGCGAATGTAAGAAGTGCTATGAAGGATGAGTTTAAGAAGATCAATGCCCAACAGGGAAGAGAGATTGTAAAGAAGAGTGGTATATTGTTATTACCAGATTGGAATATTGCTAATGCAATTTTCTTAGATGCAATTAGAAGGGTTGAAAGACCTCTTGTGAAGACAGAGGAAGACTTGAAAATGACACTTTGAGGTTATGCTTTCAATGAAGATTGGGATGCATTGGAAATATGGTCATTATCCCTGGCATCTAAGAAACCAACCCTGGTAGAGCCATCAACACTTTGTGGGTAGTTGCTTGTAAAAAGAGTTGTTGATACCCCAGCTTTGGAAGCTGCAGATATGGCTATCAATGTTGCCAGATTTACTTAGTCAATTGTGGAGGGATTAACCTTGGAAAGAGATAATCTTATAGTTAAATACAGTGAACTTCTAAATGATTATGACAATAGCCAACATAAAGTGGCTACATTGGAAACTGAACTGGCATTCTATAAACAACGAGAGGAAATGCAGAGAGAAAAGGGTCATCCTAGCTCAAGCCACCCATCTTCATTTTCTCCAATGAAATCTATGCAACACTCATTTCATAGCCAGTCTCTAGCAATAGTACCATATGATCAGAGACAACAACCAATTCTAGAGGAAGAAACAAATAGACCAAGCTCTAGCTCATCTAATAGAGATCAATTGCTTTTGCAAATTGAGGTATATAAGAAGTTGTTAGAGAAGGATCAAGATGCAATGTATGAGAACATATCAAATGTTGTATGCACTGCCTAAAGACATTTTAATGAGAGGATTCAGGATAGACTCAATAGTGTGCATGACAACTATGCTTTGATGCTGCGAGCAATGAGGTTATCTCAAAAGGACAAGATGTTGGCCATACCAACTTTAAATAAGTGGTTCCCAAGATTTGAAAGATTAAAGTTGATCTTAGTAGGAGCTGACCAACACGCAGATAAACTTCCTTTGGTGCAACTAGTTTATGATTTTGTGTGTGAGTTGAGTAAGCAAAAGTTTCAAGGATATGCAGCTCCATTAGAGCAGAAGATAATAAAGTTGATAGCTCAGTATACCCATACTAATTTGGCCCCACTACCAAATATTGAGGTTGCTAACTATGAAGTGAAACCATTACAGAAATGGAAGAGGGAAGTGGAGCAGGTTATTGATTCCCAGGTTGGTGAAATTTACAAAGAAGTTAATGTTGGTATCTTCAACAATACCCTAGGGAGATTAACATTTTTTATTAGTTTCCTAGAGTATTTCGATAAGGAAACCAATGCAGTTGTAACTATGTATTCCCCTTACAGAAAAGCCATGGATGACATAATGGATTTTGACTAGCCATCCAAGGAAGAGTATGAGGAATGGGGAAGGTTGTATTGTAGCAAGTTTGGTTTGTGAAACATATACTGGGTCATGTATTGTATAGGTTTGGCCTTAGAAATTACAAAGATAAAGCATATGTTTCACAAAAAAGTATCGGCTATTGATGATGTAGGATGTTGATCGAGATGCTGACTCAACCTATGGTCTACATCATTTTTTCATTTTTCTCGATGAATTGGATGCGCTCTTGTGACATGTGCTTTTTGAGAAGGTAAAGCTACTCTCCATTGCATATGCAAATATTCTTTGTCTTATGTGTGTTCCCTCCATTTTGATTGCAAATATAATTGAATTTGGAATATGCCTTATAGCGGTCCAATATAATTGTGACAAGTGTACACTTGGCTTGAGGCTTGTTTTTCTCCGTTCTATTAAACGAAATTCAGGGCCATATGTTCGGATCTTTTGTTGAAATTCCAGAGCTAAATTGTGAGAATTAGAAAATACAGAGCATATATGTTGAGTCTTATCTAATGTTTTGAGTCTAGATAGTAAATTTAGTTAAATGTATGGCTTCTGAGCATATATTGAGCAATAATGGAAATTGTCTAAGTCTTTAGTCTCTCCTTATGGTCTTGTATCAAAATTATTAATGAAAATATTGATCAAAGATCATTTCATTAATTGTCATCATATTATGTTGTGGTGTGTGATCTGGTTTTAGCTCTTGTTCATGGAATGAGTTAAACTGCTTAGATTAGATCATGAATTTGTATATGATGTCATTTGGATTTAGTAAGAAGGCTTTAGTATTTAGTTGTTGATTTGTGGATTACAAGGTAATATCACTAGATCTTGATTGATCGTGATTAAACATGCCTTATGTTTCAATTTATGCAGACTCCTAACCCATAGATAATGGCACTAATCTTTAACCCACTTAACCTTTCTTGGGGTTTTGGTCGTTCGACTTAGGAACAATCTTTCAAATGAAATATTGACCCACCTGTTGTTTGTTGTTGTTTTACATTCTCAACTTAAGATGCATGATTAACCCAAAGAATTTCCATCATTGTGATTGATTTCGTCTTATTTGCAATTAATGAGAATCTGTCTGCCTTGATTTACAATGTATATGTAAATTGTTGAAATGTGTCATCTAGTTGGCATTGTGAGAACACCCTCCCGAGTTTGGCAGAGCCTAAAGTGTAGGAGATATAGAATTATATACTTTATCTCGTCAGTTGGCCACTCACCTTGCAAATATTTGAGAATTGAATTTGGAAAACTCATAGGTATATGCTAAGGGTTGCTTGGTATGTTAAAAATAACCAATAGCACAAATGACCACAAACAAGGAAAACTAACAAATTTTGCATAAATAGTGAAATAATCTTGTGGATATAGACAGTCCACATCTGAGTCATCCTACTACAACCAATAGCTTGTACACACCTACAAATTACATAAATCGTAGATCCTAATCTAATGAAAGCATGTAAACTCATCACCATATCTATAGTCAAGAAACGAAGATATCAAAGAGGATAACCGATAGATTTATCCAAAAATTCCCACTACATGAGTAATGTCAAATCTAAAAATAGGTCAAGGTATGCCAATTCTACCTATAGTACAAGTCACATAGAGGATATGGGTAATTCCTCTATTACATAGTGTCAAGGAAACATACAATGATATGTAAATCTTGTAGACAAATATGTGCAATACCTCTCTTACCACTAGTCTCTATATCTCTTCCAAGTTCTTCACAATCAACCATGTGAAACCAAACATATAGGAATAATACCATGACCAAAGAGAGAACCTACAAATCAAACCTTATCCTTGCTTCACACTAACATGTACCAAGTTGTGTAAAGTAAGATATCCTTCACCATTCCCATACTAAAAGGATATCAACATCTAACTTTCAAATCAAATGAAAACTTGGTAAAAATAGATGCAAAACTCTCATACCGAAGGTAGATCAAACCAACTAATCATTCCCACAACAAAGGAAATATTCCCACAATCACAAACCATTTCTTGTACCTCTCTAAATAAGTCCTCAAAACAAGATCCATAGCTCAACACCAAAACAAGGAGAACAAAAAAAATCCATAAAACATGCATCTTCTTCTTAACAAGTCTTCAAAATGTTTATATTTAAGCATAACTCATATGAGAAGACAAGATCAAAAATAAAGAATGCATTTGATATTTAGGTAGGAAATACATCTCAAATCATTCACCTATAGAGTAGACTAAGAGTGGGATAAAAGATTGTCCTATACACACAATACCAAGAAATGAAAATATTCTCTTTAGGTCCATAATGGGTTCACATCCATAACCAAGTGTAGGCTCCTTGATCTTTCTGCTGAAATCCTCATCAAAGAGAAACCATATCAATATATTATGGACCATAAATAAGATATCTCTTAGCCTCACCCAAGTCTCTCTAGTCTCCATGAGCATCCATCAATCAATCCATGCCAACTTCAAAGGCAATCCTGCAAAATCATGAAGCTCCAAGCAAATGGTTACTACTCAAAACCAAAGAGGACAAATAAGACCATTGTCAAAATTCCAACTATAGAATCAAGAACATATCATGACATCATGATCTAACATCCCCTCTTAGGAGATAACATGAAAATAACCATCCATCATCAAATGATGAATCAATATCAATGTCAAAACTCCTACTAAAGTATGTAACCATGCTCTCTAGACATCATGATATCCATATCATAATTGAAGATCCTCATGGTCCCAACACAATCAAAGAACTCAACACCATGAGCTCCCAAAAGGTAAATTACAACCAAAATATCTAAACCATGAAGATACATCCTTTGTCAATAGAACCAAAGATTTCATTAAAATTTTACTGATATCTAAAGGAAAAATCCAAGAAATCCTTATGACACCAATAAATATAGCAAAAGGCCATCCATCTTCTAATAAAAAATTATCCATGGCTCACTACACACTATAAAAACAACTCAAAACCAAAATATTGAAATAAAGAAGAGAGAACACATTATGTAGCTACATAAATCTTCTACTGTAAGTAATACCAAGTTATACATGGCATCATGATCAATAGATCATTTCCAAAACTCTATTTAAAAGTGAATAAATCTTGTCATGCACCATAAACAACTAGTATAGATTCAAATGAACAACTATATCAAGTACTCCCAATAACCATCTCTCACTACTATAAGAATGCCAATGTAATAATAGTGACCAAGAATATGGAATACTAAATAAAATCCACATTAGGTAATTTTACAAGATCTACACATATGCAACATCTTAAAGGAGAAATACATAATCAATACAATGCTCTAATATAAATGAAATGAAAAATAGTTTCAACCCCACATCAGTGTCAAGAAATTTATAGAGATATTCATGTATAACATGTGGATTTTCAAGAGTCAAACACCTGGATCAATGATAATCTGATTTTCCAAAAAAACCCACATAAGAGTAATCAATAAGAACCCTCCAAGCAACCATGTAAACCTATAACTGTCTTCAACCAAAACACCTTGAATGTACAGTCTTATCACAGATCTACATATCATATATTTTAGTTAATATATAAAAGATGCAAAACCATCTCTATAAATCTGAAATTAATTTAAACATCTAGAAATTCACATCAAGCATGTCATTTGAATAATGGAATAAGCACAAATCCACAAACCCAAAACTAAAACTAAGAGTAAACTACAACCAAATAGGAAAACCAAGTTGTCCAAGAGCTTACAACATATGAGACATATCATCTCCACAACTCACAAAGAGGTTAGTGGCTTATCTTCAAGTGCTTTCGTGTAACCAAGGGCTAAAACCATGAAGCCAACCTAAGAACTACATTTTATAGTCCAAATCAAGGATGTTTCTTCATGTGACCAAGATGTCTCTACCCATCCAACATGAACACCTCACTACAAATGACCATGAGCTAAAGGAACAAAACCACCAAACTAGAGGATACACACATATTTTCAAATAAGAGCTCCAAGTTACCAAAACATAACTAACTCCATAAAGATCCATAATCATGAGATTAAAATGCCCAACATAGATCACATTGACAATATCAATGACTTCCAATCTCACAAATCTGTAAAAAAAGTTAACTCATAGAAAATTTATTGCAACCCCAAAAGCTTTCCAAAAACCTCCAATTCCTTCTAAAAATTCCCACAAGCTTTCCAAGCTAAGAAATAAAAAAGAACGAATACCCATAACCTAGTTAATCATCAGCTCTAATACCAAATGATGAGAAATAATAGGTTCAATACCAATTGTTGAGAAATTCAATCTCTATCCAAATGTGAATTCAATGGATGGGATACAAGGATTTGACTACAACAACATGAAAATATGAAACTTATATGCAAATATGAAAATTAAGTTGCCTTAATATGGAATTACCATGATTAGATCCATCTTCCTTATGATGCTAAAAACCATCCAACATAACATGCTTATTAACACCATTTTATGTGAACTTATAACAACAATATATAAATAATAAAATCACCATAATATAGCAGCAATGAGTCAAAAATAAACAACACAAGATCATCACATAACATAGGATTTACGTGGAGAAATGGAACTGAATTTCGTAAAATTAAAATTTTCATAATTTACATCCTACAAGTATGTAAACGTGTTAATCATGTCATTGCAATAGAATTTTTTTTCTTTATTGACAAAACATGAACAAGTTGCCATATTAATATACAACAAAGATTCCATTTTAATATAATAACTTCACAAGTACATGAAACAAGAATACGTACCTTAACTAACATAGCTCCAATGAGCTTTAGAACAAATAGATAAGAAGGCCCAGAGTTCGCCCTCAAGCCAAGTCTTGGATCATTAGTTGGATGCTGAGGAGGAGAAACATCACCAAAGTGCTTTTCCCACCAATCCTCAACCTATAGTCATGGTCCCCACACTGCATCATTTTGCAATGAACGGCCCTCCCTTCGAAGAAGAGATTGGTTGGGTAACCTTTAACGACTACCAACTGGACATAGTGCTGTGATCCTACAAAGCTAGATTCCGTGCAACCGGCAATTCTTGAACTAGGATGTATTTCGGGATCACGGTGAACTGACAGTGTAGTACTACATCTAAATGGTTCCTTACACTACTTTGGCCAAAGTGTTCGCATTCAATGAAGAATGTAGGTCATTTGTCACTTACACTAGCCAGGTTCAACTTGACTTGAGGCTATCTTATTCTACGCGTAGGTTGGTCTATCGAGGTAGTCCGTACCCTAGACTTCCTACAACATTCTAACTACTAGAACGGAGAATATTTTAATAAGATTCTACAACCAACGGCCTTATACAGGATACTCTCATCCTAGGGAATACAATAACTTGACTAAGTTAACTAGTATGTCGTTGTAACTTGTAACTCATTAAATGCTCTCGATTCATTCCTAGTAACTAGTAACTATATACAAGAATATACTCCATATATGGATTCAATACAATTATGCAGTTTTCTTTTCATTGCCTAGTGTAAACCGTTCACTAGTGAAAGCAAAATCCAAAAGAAGAGTATATGCATAAAACATTCTACTTCAAACTTTTAATTCTTTCTTATTCATTTCTAAATAAATCAGTTTTCAGTCTTAATTCTTTTCAGCCAAAGGACAAGACACAAAATAACGTCTGAATACATGAATTATTGAAAGTATAGAAAGGAAAAGGTTGACATGCCTGGTAAGAGCTTACTGCCTGGCAATAACTTTCCTTAGAATATTAGAGAAAAAGTAAACTTCTTCTCTTTCTGCCTACCACCGAATGAATTCAACTGGCTTTGCAGCAAATTCCCAAATCAGCAATTTGACAATTCCA
Source organism: Sequoia sempervirens (assembly GCA_007258455.2). Taxonomy (NCBI): domain Eukaryota; kingdom Viridiplantae; phylum Streptophyta; class Pinopsida; order Cupressales; family Cupressaceae; genus Sequoia; species Sequoia sempervirens. The sequence continues at coordinate 13,184 of VDFB02172910.1, read as the reverse complement.
AGCTGCTGTTCTCAGACTCAGTGAGTGCTTCTCTCAACACAAACAAAATAGCTTTCAAAACAACTAAAGACTAAAGTCTTTCTCAAATTAATGGCGAATTCCTCTTAACTGCAAAATGCTCTTCACTCTTGATTAAGCAGAACGAATTTCTTGATTGTATATTCGTGTGAGTTATGAATGAACATTCACAAGTTTATATAGAGTTGTAAATTTAACTGTTTCCTCTTCTTATGGCACCAGTGCTGCCAACAGAGCTTGGAAAGCTTCAAAGTAAAAACGTGTTGCTTATTGGAGAGGGTTTCGACCTCCTTTAACTGACAGCAATGAAGCATTTTCCAATTTGCACATGCTCAGTTCACAAAAACGCGACACCTCCTGGTTTTTACGCGATTCAACAGGTAGGGTTAAGTGACGAACTTTAAGCAAGACTTTTTCCCAGTTTCAATGGTGTCCACATCCTCATTTAAGCTATGCATGAATTTACTCGGCCGTTTTCAGTTGCTTGGCTAGGTCGCGCGATTCCTCCTGTGCGTTTTCACTTTGCTCGCCATTTTAACGGGCACGGCTCTTATTTATTTTACTCTACTATTTTGAAATAGTCCACAGGAGATATTTTGAACATGGCGAAATAACAAAGACATTTGATTTCGATTTTCAAATGAAATAATCCTTTTCAAAGAAAAATCGACACATTCCTTAATTCGCATTTCTCTTTTGGATGTTAATAAAATGTTGATTTAAATTCCATTTGTTTTATAAATATTTTATTTAAACACATCTATATATATATTTATTATATTAAAGTATTTACATAGCATAGTTTTATTTTACATTATATATTTATGTATAATTATTTAAATTATTAATTTAAATAATCTCATATACATATTTATATTTTGTAAAGACTATATTATATACGTACTTTAATATAATATTAAATATATAAATATATTTAACTTTACATCTATACATGTTTATACATTTACATTTTTGATTATACATTCGTATACTGTGAGCCAGTCAGCATACTTTCACTATACGTACTCATGTATATGTATAAATATGTGTATATGTAAATTCCGAGGTATTATATCGTCATAATATATATTCATTCAACAAGTTAGTTGCGGGTACGTATACTTGTGTATATACTTATATATCTACTTTACGTATAAGTATTCATAAATACACTTATATCGACGCACACGTATGGCATATCCATCTGCTCTAATACGTTGTATCGACATGAATGTACTTATGGGTACTTGTACATACCGTATTCATATGTATATATGCAAATACACATATCCACCTCTAACAAGAAATATTACTCATAAGATTATACTGGCAAGCATCACTTATTTACACATTCAGAAGTAGATACGACTCCTAATGATACTAAACAAGCCTACGGATGACTTACCCTTAACCACAACAATGACTTAGCTTACTCAGTCTATAGTTTGTGTGTGTATGTCCATTTGGTATCCGTTACTGTTTACCCGACCAAGTTCCTCCCCGAGTGATATCTCTCCTCTGCCTGGAGGATTGGTTCTCTTACCTGCACATCATGACACGACAACGGGAGTCATATGCTCAAAACAAAGCAGAATACATGAAACATTTCAAAAGTTAGATTATTCACAAATCAATAACCTTATATTCTCCTTTATGCAGTATTTCACCAAGAATAACATCAAATGAAACAACATTCATATTGAAAGCAAGGTACAAGCATCATTAATTTACCTCCAGAATTCACATTTACTCTATCTAGTAATGGTAAATTGTAACGTGACAATTTGGGATGTAACATACTTCCCCCCTTGTGAATCATCGTCCTCAATGAGGTATAGGTTTTCAACATATGGCTTAAGTCAAGTAAAGTGTTACTTACAATTTACGAAATACGTAAGATTTATAAAACATTCAACCTATGTAGCAATCTTGTCCTTCTTGGAACTTGCTTCGAGTGTTCACACTATCGCATAGGGAAATCTCGTATGCTTCACACATACTTACTCTCCCAAAGAGTTTTTAACATATATACACATCCGAGTTATAATAGTAACTATACACCACACCAAACACATAGTGATCGGAAATCATTGGTCCATGAATTTATCCTTAGTATAATCCAAATAGAAAAGGAAAGTCGATGCATTGTACACTACATCGTGGGTCCAATCCTTCTCTTTTGGTATTTACACTTTTGGACAACTCATAAACCGAGTCCTTTTGCCACTTACACATTCATTATCCTTACCACAGTACTTGTACTTGATTATTTTTCCATCGGGAGCACAACTTTACTCCTGGACGCCTATCAAATCTTGATACTGCTTCATACGTAAGCTTTGTATCGTCGAAGTTTCATTGGTAACTTCGATCTATTACTCCTTTTGACATTTTATCAAGTCTATGATTCACTCAATTCTAAGCCTTTTTCAGTTAATTGAGTTTTTAACCTTTTATTTCATATAATGGTCCGAACTTCAATATTAGAAGTTTATAAATCATTCAAGACTTATTCTACCACCTTTGCTTATTTTGACTATACATGATAATATACTGCACATTCGATCCATTGAATGTTTCGTAGTATGATCAGGGTTTACTCAACCTTATCATTATTGCTAAACTGAGATAACCTCTCAGGATTACTAAGCCTCTACTTGCCCACAATATATATTAGAATATCCTATAAGTCAAATTTTCCAAATACATTGGTTTCATCGATGAGTTTGTCTACTTGAACATTATGTCAGTTATACTAACATAGACAGATTGATCTGTCTCTTGTTCTACCATTTTTCCTCTGGAATCTTAAGAGAGTTTACATGACTTACCGATGATGACATCCGGTCTTCATTTCCTGGTATACTAGTCATTACCTTGCCACATTCCGTGTAGCTTCAAACTCTATCTTTCCAAGTTTATAGTAGTTTCTCATCCAACAATTCCTGTTGTCGTTCCGATGTCCTAACTTTGACATTAGTTTCCTCGTTCCATTCCAAATTCTTCAAAATTTTGGGTACATAGGTTCTTTTACATCCAATAATAGTCTGCTCTTTGACTATTTGAAAACCTATTTTACGATCTCACGCCATTTTTAATTCCCCATATTATAATGGTTATAAGTTTTGCGGAGATAAATCCCATTTATCTTAGGACATCCATATCTTGGATCTCTTCTGTCCTTGGATTATTTTCAAAGATGTTATCCATCTTTTAACTAAATCAAATTTTCCCGATAATTTTTGGTACTAATTTTGAGTGTTAATCCATGTTCCGTCATATTGATCCCTAGATAATAGTAAATTTAATTACCTACCTAGTTACCAAGCATAAACATTCCTCGTTGGTTCCATTGATTCTCTTAATCATATAGGAGAGCTCCAATTTCAGTACATCCTTTTGAGTTCAAGTAACATCCCCGATAAAATTTCCCATTATTTCACATAAAATGTTATATTGCTCCGACATAACAATGGATGTTTCCCCTTTTAAGAGTGTTTTCTATTTAATATAAGAGCCACTCAACAACGTTCTAGTGAAAACGATGACTTCTATCCTGGAGTGTAAAGTAGCTTCTTTAACTCACTAAGTATTCTACCTTTGTTTCCACTCATAGAATCACATAAGTTCAAGTGATATACACATTTCCATTGGTGAATCACAATCCCAATATTCCCTTCCAACTCTTAAATTCTCAATCGCTGAACAGTCTGATATTATAGGTTTTTCTACCTCTATATATCTCTATCAAGACCGAAAGTACAACTCAACCAAGTAGATTTATTCCAACTACAAGGCATTAGAGAGTAGTCATTTATTTAACTCAACTCAATGGGTTAGATCTTATCCTTAGATCTTTCTCTTCATTCGAATGAACTTCTTGTTCCCATTAGGTTATTACAAACCTAGGGTTTCATTAAAGAGATGGTGATCAAGTGATCAGCCATGTAAAGATAATTGATGCATTGCATAGCGTCATTTCCTACCTTATTTTCCATTCCATTTCTATGGCTTATGGTTAAACCTTTTCATCCTCGGGTTTCATAGCACAATAAGCTTACAGTTTCAATTCGTTTTCATGAATATATTTCATATTGAAATAACATTTTTATCTACTTTTCCTTATATGAGGTGTATAGGAATGTAGAGACACTTTCTTTCAGTTATGAGTATCTTAAAGCTTTCCTTGCCAATCTATTAGGCGGCCTTTCTTATCATGATCAAATATCTGCCTATCCTTTTTCCTAGGCATCAAATGATAATTTCATTTGATTCTTCCAATCAACTAAATATAAGGTATGAGATGATAATAGGTAATAATCTTAGACCTTTCCGATTATCTTTCTCCAGAATTCTCAATACCTTTTTCCTTGTGGATATCATATGATAATATCGTTTGATCTTTCGATTAAATAATCCTAAGTATGGGTTTATTTAACTTTCTCCGAAGATCCCAATACCTCTTTTCTTGGATTATAAACTGTATGACTTATTTGTCATCATGACTTGCGAAGAAGACATTAGTTCTTCCAAACTGAGAACATACCCACGTTCTTTTGTTGAATGGGATACTAAACTCGAGTCAACCCACTCTTTTCCTTCCCCCCTTAGAGTTTCCACAACTTTTGATCTACTCAAGTTGAACTCCCAGCAAATTCTTACTTCTTTTGTAAGGATTTGTCGTTTCCTTTTTGATGAATTTCCATTGCCTCTACCTTGTCTCAAGGCATACCTCAAATATACTTTCCCCAAAGTTAGATTTGTCATTGATTTCTATCCCATAGATTTCAATAACTTGGATCATCCAACGGAAGATCTAATAAACAACAACTTATAAGTTATGAGACACTTCATTAATCCAATTCTCTTTTCAACATCCCTTTGGCGGAGGGTACTCTATATCCATAAAACTTGTATTCCCTTTCCATTTGGAACATTCTAAACAAAAGTTTGACTTTCACAAACATGAAGGTGAGTTTAGCTTATACTCTAACCAATCTTTGTTAAACCTCTGGTAAAACCGTCCTGACTTACCACTTTAGGCTTCTTTATTCTTCAGTCACTTTTCAAGTGACTTAATTCCAATGCTCGGAATCTTCCTTTCTTTTAATCTCTAGAGATACCAAAGTTGTTTGGTCTCTTTTTCACTTCTTAATCAAAACTCCAATAATCTAATTGATTTTGGTCAGTGGAACCTTGTCCACTTTGTTGATTACTTTAATTCAGACCATTCTGGTCTTTTCTCTTATCCCTAAGGTAACTCTTTTTCCTTGCAAGCTCCTATCTTTACATAAGAATTAGCTTAATGTCAAGAGTTCTCCAACTCCCGTGGATACTTCCTTCGTTGACTTCCTTATTCAATCTAATTTATGCTGACATTGCATATACATAGATTCGTAGTGTTTTTACTAAATCCAAAAGTTCCTGACTCTTTGCAACTATAGTTTGCTACTATAACAAGGGTTATCTTATTCCTTTTGGCTGCCTTAGAGTCATAAAACTATTTCGTTGGATAAAGGTATACACTGGTTATTCTTCCTAACCTTTCTTCATAACTTGATTGCATAATCTTCCGCAATCCTAGGTATTATCATAAATTATTGGTTTAGGAGTTCCTACTCCAAAGATAACTCTTAATTCGTCCCAACTTAACAAGCTACTAGGAGTTTCATCTTCCTTTCACTTCTCCCTTAGTTCTTTTCCTCTTGCCATTGTGGCACAAGAACTTTTCCCAACCTTTATCTTCTGACAAGGTTTACGCATTGTTGCGTAATGAGCCCATAGGTTCCTAGTGTAAAACCTGGTAGCTCTGATACCACATGTAACAGCCCGACCCTTCGGTAAAATTAAAATTTTCATAATTTACATCCTACAAGTATGTAAACGTGTTAATCATGTCATTGCAATTGAATTTTTCTTTTTCTTTATTGACAAAACATGAACAAATTGCCATATTAATATACAACAAAGATTCCATTTCAATATAATAACTTCACAAGTACATGAAACAAGAATACGTACCTTAACTAACATAGCTCCAATGAGCTTTAGAACAAATAGTAGTAAGAAGGTCCAGGAATCCGTCCTTTCAAATCTTGGTACATCGGCCGCTTGCTGAGGAGGAGAAACATCACTCGGGCGCTTTTCCGCCAACCACGGACTTATAATGCGGTCCCCCGCACGATCATTTTGCAATGAACGGCCCTCCCTTCGAAGAAGAGATTGGTTGGGTAACCTTTAACGACTACCAACTGGACATAGTGCTGTGATCCTACAAAGCTAGATTCCGTGCAACCGGCAATTCTTGAACTAGGATGTATTTCGGGATCACGGTGAACTGACAGTGTAGTACTACATCTAAATGGTTCCTTACACTACTTTGGCCAAAGTGTTCGCATTCAATGAAGAATGTAGGTCATTTGTCACTTACACTAGCCAGGTTCAACTTGACTTGAGGCTATCTTATTCTACGCGTAGGTTGGTCTATCGGGGTAGTCCGTACCCTAGACTTCCTACAACATTCTAACTACTAGAACGGAGAATATTTTAATAAGATTCTACAACCAACGCCCTTATACAGGATACTCTCATCCTAGGGAATACAATAACTTGACTAAGTTAACTAGTATGTCGTTGTAACTTGTAACTCATTAAATGCTCTCGATTCATTCCTAGTAACTAGTAACTATATACAAGAATATACTCCATATATGGAGTCAATACAATTATGCAGTTTTCTTTTCATTGCCTAGTGTAAACCGTTCACTAGTGAAAGCAAAATCCAAAAGAAGAGTATATGCATAAAACATTCTACTTCACAATTTATCTTATGCTGACAAACTTTTAATTCTTTCTTGTTTATTTCTAAATAAATCAGTTTTCAGTCTTAGTTCTTTTCAGCCAAAGGACAAGACACAGAATAACGTCTGAATACATGAATTACTGAAAGTATAGAAAGGAAAAGGTTGACATGCCTGGTAAGAGCTTACTGCCTGGCAATAACTTTCCTTAGAATATTAGAGAAAAAGTAAACTTCTTCTCTTTCTGCCTACCACCGAATGAATTCAACTGGCTTTGTAGCAAATTCCCAAATCAGCAATTTGACAGTTCCAAGCTGCTGTTCTCAGACTCAGTGAGTGCTTCTCTCAACACAAATAAAATAGCTTTCAAAACAACTAAAGACTAAAGCCTTTCTCAAACTAATGGCGAATTCCTCTTAACTGCAAAATGCTCTTCACTCTTGATTAAGCAGAACGAATTTCTTGATTGTATATTCGTGTGAGTTACGAATGAACATTCGCAGGTTTATATAGAGTTGTAAATTTAACTGTTTCCTCTTCTTATGGCGCCAGTGCTGCCAACAGAGCTTGGAAAGCTTCAAAGTAAAAACGTGTTGCTTATTGGAGAGGGTTTCGACCTCCTTTAACTGACAGCAATGAAGCATTTTCCAATTTGCACATGCTCAGTTCACAAAAATGCTGTATTAATCTCCCTCGCTTTTACGATTCAACAGTAGGGTTAAGGACGAACTTTTGCTGCCATCCCTTTTTCCCAAATAACGTCGCCCACATCCCCATTTTAAGCCATGCACAACCTACCCATCGCTTTGCTTCTGGCCAGGTCGCTACGATTCCTCCTCAAGGCTTTCACTTCTCGCTTCAAGCGATTTTAACCCAAGTACCTGGCTCTTATTTATTTTACTCTACTATTTTCGAAAAATAGTCCTACAGGAGATTTTGAACATGGAAAATAACAAAGACATTTGATTCTTGATTTCTCAAACGAAATGCCAACCCTCTAAAAGAAAAAATCGACACATTCCGACCAAGATTTTCGGATGTTAATAAAATGTTGGATTTAAATCTATTTGTTCTTTTATAACATTTTAAACACATCTATATATATATATTTTTATTATATTAAAGCATTTACATACCATAGTTTTATTCACATTATATACTATGGATAAGCAATTATTTAAATTATTAAATAACTTCATATACATATTTATATTTTCGCAAAGACTATATTATATAATGACTTCAATATAATATTAAATATATAAATATATCAACTCTTACATCTATACATGCTCTATACATTTACATTTTTGATTATACGTTCGTATACTGTGAGCCTGTTAGCATACTTTCACTATACGTACTCATGTATATGTAAATTCCGAGATATTATATCATCATAATATATATTCATTCAACAAATTAGTTGCGGGTATGTATACTTGTATATATACTTATATATCTGCTTTGCGTATAAGTATTCATAAATACACTTATATCGACGCACACGTATGGCATATCCATCTGCTCTAATACGTTGTATCGACATGAATGTACTTATGGGTACTTGTACATACTGTATTCATATGTATACATACAAATACACATATCCACCTCTAACAAGAAATATTACTCCACATAAGATTATACTGGCAAGCATCACTTATTTACACATTCAGAAGTAGATACGACTCCTAATGATACTAAACAAGCCTACGGATGACTTACCCTTAACCACAACAATGACTTAGCTTACTCAGTCTATAGTTTGTGTGTGTATGTCCATTTGGTATCCGTTACTGTTTACCCGACCAAGTTCCTCCCCGAGTGATATCTCTCCTCTGCCTGGAGGATTGGTTCTCTTACCTGCACATCATGACACGACAACGGGAGTCATATGCTCAAAACAAAGCAGAATACATGAAACATTTCAAAAGTTAGATTATTCACAAATCAATAACCTTATATTCTCCTTTATGCAGTATTTCACCAAGAATAACATCAAATGAAACAACATTCATATTGAAAACAAGGTACAAGCATCATTAATTTACCTCCAGAATTCACATTTACTCTATCTAGTAATGGTAAATTGTAACGCACAATTTGGGATGTAACATATCCAGCTGGAATATCTCAATCCGCCCGATTTGTCAAATGCCGATATTGCGTATCAAATGAATAATTAAGATACCGCTAAACAAGTTCTTGGTCAAATTTGAAAAGTTTAAAATCACGTAAATATGGGCCGCTAACTCGAGTTAGGCCTCCCAGCCCAGCTGTGGGCTTCAAGATTTTGGAGCACAATGTATGCGTTTCTTTAGGGTTTGCAACCTCCAAGACATTCTACTTAGATTTGATCAAGCCGTGAGGAACTGCTAGCCGGGCCCACGGATACATCGTGATGTCCGAATTGAAGATCAAAACAGAGGTATTTTTATCAAGCGCAGGAAAAAGTCTAAAAAACTTTGAAAAATTTTCTAACTCTGGTGATGAAAGGCGCCCCAACTAGCCAGGGGAACCCAAGGTTCAATGCCTTAAATTTATTTCAGTTTTTATCATTTGTCACTCAAAACAGTGTCCACATTCAATGTTTTTGGTTCCGAATTGGCTTCAATGTTTTAAAGCTTGTAGAACAAAGCGCTTTTTTGTCCTCAAACCCTATTTAAGGAGGCTTTGGCATTCATTATTCACATATTTTGCAGGTTAGCATCCAGAGGAGGAAACAGAGAATTCTCTTCACATCAAGATTTGAAGGCCAAAACGAGGCGCTTTTTCAAAGTTCTTTGTAGATTTGAGTTCAGGTTGCACAGAGGCTCACTTTTTCATGCTTTAAATTTTTAGGGCATCACTTTTTAGAAAAAGAGTGTCATCTTTTTCAGATTTCATCAATTTGGGTCCGCATGTTTTTTTGATCCTCTTGAAGATTGAAATTTTTTATATTTTCAAGAATCTGCTTTGTTTCGCGCTTTTTTGGGAAACTCTCGACTTTTTTGAAACCTGATCAACTAGGTCTCTTCGGAACGTGATTCTCTACAAAACCCAGACTTTAGATTTTTTTCAAAAAATTGTTTTTCCAAGAAAAATCAGCGTTCTATTTTCAGCAGTTTGTGCAAGACATTTCCGAACATACGGGAGATTACAGTCAAAATTCGTGTTTTTCATCATACAATATTCTTCCATTGAAAAATCAAGAGAAGTGTTAGAAGCATAAAAGTTGCAGAAGAAATAGAGAAATGTTAGAAGATGGTCACACACAGGGTAAAAAAATGCTAAAGCAATAGGATATATTTATAAAAGGTCATCACTCCTGTTGTACCCCAGATTAAAATTTTTGCTACACTTAGGCGTTTTGAAAAAATGGTCAAAAGTCTTGTTAAAATTGTCAAAAAGGTCAAAATTAGGAATTTGCATGTCTTGAATGAGGGTCAAAAACTCAAATTTTCAAAATCTGATGATCTGGGTCTGCTCAAAGCGACCTAGTCTACAAAACCTAGATCTCAGTTTTTTGGCCCCAAATTTTAAGAAAATTTGTATTTTTAGAAACTTTCTAAAAATAGAACCTTTTTTTGGGTTCTTCTGGGATTCTTCTCAAATGAATACTAGCAAAAATTTCTAAAAATGGAAATTTCTAAAAATAGAAAGCCGGGCTCCATGGCTCAAACCTGATTTTGATTGGCTTATTTTACTTCCTCATCGCTGGTCTAGTCAAAATCATCAAAAGATCAATTTTTCCTTGGTGGGTCTATTCTGCTTTTTCAGAAGCTATTTCAACAGCTCCAAGGTCATTAATGGAGGTTGCTCAACTGCCAGGTGTTAGATTCAAGGTATCAAGCACTACACAGATAAAGGCAACAATGAAGATGATCGAGAAACAAAGAACAAAGGGAGGAAGTTGGAGAATCTTGAAAATGGTAAAACTTTGACTAACTCTAGAGAGTTCAAGCACCCCTGTCCAGTCTAGGCGCCCGGACACTTGTGCCTTAGAAATTTTTTCAGTTTCCAACAGTTAAGGCAATAGCAAACATGAGGAATGAAGGGAAAAGTTGGAATTTTCAAATAAAAAACATGAGGAATGAAGGGAAAAGCTGAAATTTGCAAATAAAAACTAACTCTGGTGATCATAGGTGCCCCTGGTAGCTAGACACCAATGCCGTAGAAATTTTTTCAATCTGCAACAGTCAAGGCAACGAAAAACATGAGGAATGAAGGGAAAAGTTGAAATTTGCAAATAAAAAACTAACTCTGGTGATCATAGGTGCCCCTGGTAGCTAGGGGTACCCAGTCTTTTAAGGCACCAGTTGATGGAGTTAGGGTTTGTGCTCCCAGAAAATGATGCTCGGAATTCAATAGGAACCGCAGTGAATCCATCAGCATAGTCATCAGATCAATCAGTCAGCTGGAATTTGAGATTGAACGGAGAAGTCTTGGGAGAGAAACACATTGCAAATTGTGAAAATATCAGAAAATAAACTCTCTGGGATTCTTGGGCGCCCCAGCTAGCTAGGGGCGCTTAGGGTTTTGAGCCACCTAATTCAGTGATTATGGTTCACAAATATGACCATTGTCTTCAGAATTTTGCTAGCTATCCAATGTATACCCTAGCCCGATCATCAGACTCATCAGCTACCGACAAATTCAAATCAAATAGGGGACACATGAGGTACAAATTTGAAGGATGCAATCCAAGCAAAAATGGCCAAGTCTGAAGATCATGGGTGCCCCAGTTAGCCAAGGGCGCCCAAGATTTTGGGTACTCAAATGATTGAATTAGGGTTTAACACCAATAGATTATTGACCAAGGCGTGCTGCATAGTAACCCCAAGGATCATAGGATTGTCTTTTGATGAGATACTTAAGGTTAAGTCTCACCATCTCCTGGCCCATAGCCTTGGCATCACTACACCGCCTTTGCACTCCTAGGAAGTCCCATCTCAAAAGGAAAGTTTGCGCCATCTTGGCGCTTTAGGACGAAAAGAGAATGTTCCTCGTAAGTAACCGGTTTAAGAATCTTAAGCGAAGACCACCCTATCTAATGGATAGCTTAGGTAAAATATGTGATGACTGAGTACCTATATACATGCATGTAGGAACGCGGGGAATTGATGAACTAATCCGGCCTAATCTATTCATTGTGAAAACCCCCTCGGGTTTCCTCATATCGGGCCCGACTGATATTTCAAGTTTTTCTGACGTTTTTAGGTTTTTGAGTTTTTTTGTGTTTTTGAAGCAATAATGAGAAGGTACGATTTTGACAATAAATGCTAATAAATTCACTAAAAATCAAAGATCTCTGGAAATGCAACAATATCGATGCCAGTATGCTTTATTCAACTTTTCTATGGATTACAATGATGCCCAGATGCATACAACAAATTAAATGAAGAATTTTTAATATTTTAAAAACCTGGTTTTTGCTGCTGCTGAGGTACAGAAAGGTACGGCTGCAATAAATGAGTCCTTTTCCCTCCAATTTGAAGATGCCAGATGATGATCCTCTGATATGCGCCACTACTGGGATTGACAGGGAGCCAAATAAGAAGGTGTTTCACCCTCTGTGCAAAAGACGCCTCCAGAGAAGATGTACGGCCTGTCAGATCTGTACGGCCTGTCAGAAAACAGCCACTAGAAAGTACGGCCTTCACAAACACTGGTATTCAGGTCTCTGAAATGGTACGCCCTGGTTATTAGATGATATCCGGATGCAAATAACTGATAATAACTGAAGATGTAATTTCCTCTGAAGCTCTGTAGTTTCCTCTGAAATAAGAAAACCTCTGTAGGCAATAAATCGAGTGATATTGCACACTCTCTGAACTGCTTTCCGCTGGAGATGGCTCGTTCTCCAAGGAATCGAACGTGAAACCCTAAGTCTCAGGCTCAGACCAAAAATTGATCAATATCAAATTCAATAATTTCATAATAGCACAAATCCCAATGCAAAACCCTCTTAAGGCTGAAAAGTGCGATTTCCTTAAGAATAGGGTTTTCATTAAAATATTCATATTTTAATCTTTTTAATTCTCCATAGTTCTCAGCTGAATATTTTAATTTAAATCAAATGTGAAACTGGCCCCTTCTGATGATGGGCGCACCCCTCAAGGCAATCACTTAAGTGATAATTTAAAATTATAACTTTATAATATAAACATTAAATAATTCGACATTTAATCAATAAGTAATTAAATATTAATATTTCTCCCGTCACTTGTCCGCTTCCTGTTCCGTCTGATGCTGACGAACTCTGAAGTGATCCCTGATGCCGCCACAGCCAAACTGCTAAAAATAGCAGTGGTCCCACACTGCCTGCCAAGAACTGCTAAAAATAGCAATTCTGCAAATGACCTCCGATCGAGCCAGAACGAA
>VDFB02172908.1:0-13444 GCA_007258455.2 Sequoia sempervirens | reverse complement strand
GGAGAAGGTTGAGAATAAGACCTTGTAGGTGATGAGAGAAGGAAGCATGCAATGTGGAGAATACGGGGTACATTGTAAAGTACCTACAAATAAATAAAGAATTGAAGATGAGGCTGATAGAAGATTAGTTGTAGACATAAAGATCTTTGAAGGTCCCTTATTTTATGAGGAACTTGGTGAACACGATCTCTTATTGAGAGAAGAGATGAGGATAATCTAAAGTTATTTGGATGGTGAAGGTGAAATGTTGATGAAGCAGAAGAAATCTATTGCACTAGAAGGAGATGGTGATGAAGAGTCTTTAGAGGCTTGTGATTTTAATAATCCTTTTTGTAGTGTTGTGTTTGCAGGGAACAAAAAGATTGTAGCAAGATGTCAAGTCTATGGCATTGGAGAAGAAATCCTTACACAAGAGGAGAAGAAAGGAAAATCAAGAGAAAAGTTTGCAGTAGAGTTTTGTCTTGTTGGAGGCATGGAAAAAGAGAGCAATCCAAAAGTTTTTGCAGTGTATGAAGAAAAAAATGAAGATGTGATTGCAGCAGTAGAGCACGACGTTGTGGCTGGTGAAGATGAGGAAATGCCAAATGCAGTGGAGAACAAAGGTGTTGAGGCTTTAAGTGGGATTGCAGTAAAAAGACAGACAAATGGTCAAAGTGTAGATTTGATAGAGGAACTTGCAGTAGAGGGGAAAGTAATTAATGAAGGTGTAAATGGCTTGATGGTTCCAGTTGCAGTAGTAAAAATTCAAGAAGTAGTTTTGTTGATGCCAGTGGGAGACCGTGAAGATGAGTCAACTTGGTGGAGATTTGGAGTTGACAAAGAAAATTGATGAAGGAAGTATTCCCAAAAGGAAAGAAGCAGATTAAAGTAGCTTGAGAAGCTTCAAAGGAAACAATGCAAGTATGGAAGTGCAGAATCAAGAAACTGGAAGATGAGGAAAAAGAAACTGATTCTAAAAGTTGACGTTGTGGATGTCATGTGTAGGAGCACATAATTTTTAATCACCTGGGGAGTCTGATGTAGGAGCATCACACTCCAGCCCTTTTGCTGATGTTGCTCCCTTGTCAGTGAGACTTTGGATTATCGGTAGGAGGTTTCTACCCATTCTAGTGATGGAATGATGGGGCTGGAAAAATGGAGCTACATCAATGAGAGTTTGCAGTATCGACAGGACATTAGTCTTTGTCCCAGCAATAGAGCAATATCGGCATGACCGAAGTGTTTCAGTGTGACGTTGGGGGAAGTCCCTTCAATGGGCCGATAATATTCTTATCGACAAGACATGGATGGATCAGCAGGAGTCTAGGAGAACTCTCCTCAACGGGGCAATAATGCATAAGGAAGCATTGTCGGTGAGACAATGGAGTATCGCCAGGACATTGAGGAATGTCTCTTCGACATGGCAATAAGAAGGTAGCCTACCGAGTGGGACCCAGTCATGATGACATGGGTGATAGTGGTGATGAAGCTGACACATGGCCTAGAGAGATTGGGTTATCCATATCCTTGTTATGGATTATGATGTGGTGATGTGATGATGAAGTGGTATCAGAATGACTTGTAGGCATAAGCAAATGAAAATATGACACGTGTGGAAGGAACCAACCGAATGGTGACCATGGTGGATGGTGATGTCAAAAGTGTACATGCGACAGTAGCCCGCTAGCCCCACTAAGATGTTGGTGGAGTTCGAACAAGATTTGCGAGGTCAGCTAGAAATGGTGTAGATTGCATGAGATAGATCGAATGGTGCTGGTGAAAGGATGATTTATCGATGAGATAGAGTGGTGTCGACAGAACTTTGAAGGATGTCTCTTTGACAACTCGATAACCTTCCTATTGGTGAGACATTGACATGTTGTCAGGACCTTGAAGAAATTATGTTCGACATTTTGAAAGTAGTAGATGAACGTAGATGGTCAACGTGGTGGATGGAAAGTTAGGTTACAACACTTGGCAGAGCGATATTAAAAAATTCCACAATGTTGTGAAATACATATTTATTGGCCGACTTGGTGTAGCTATTGATAATGATGTAATGCCTTGGTGATTTTGAAAGTTGATTGGACAATAATGGAAACTACGATATGAAGAGCAGGAAAGAAAAAGGCCGACCTAGAAAGTTTGAGAGAGATATAAAAACTAAAGGAGCACAAGGCGAGCGATGCCAAGGGGAAGTGAGAGAATAGCTTATAGTACAGAACAAAAGGAAACTTAGATCTATTAGTCGGCATATGCATGTAATAAGTAGCCCATAGGATGGCATATAATCTATAATTTATTCTAGTAATAAAGGAAAATGTTTGTTCTCTTCTTGCATCTAGTTTCTCTTTCTGTGTGTATGTGGTGAGATTTTGTAGGTAAGGGGAGGATCCTTCATCAAGAAGATAAATATGACACATCAATCTACACGAGTGACCCAATGATTCCACTCAACCAATGCAAAGTAAGCTACAAGTAATAAATACAAGTGCTAATAGTTTGAAACAACTATTCAACTAAGGATGGAAGGTTGCAACCAAAAAATAGGGATGTAAGAGTGTATACATAGTAGGTGTTTCATCTCACCACAATACATGGGTAACTAGCCACTACATCTGCCTAGTACATAAGAGCAAAAACTAGATATGTAGCTCACTCCAAATTGAAACTAAGTAAACATTAACATGTAACAACCACTCTAGATTTTTTTTGAAGTTTGGTTAGCTCAACTATAAAAAAAAGGAATAACAACTTCCTTTCCACTTTTTGATTTCCCACATCCCAAAATGGGCAAGGTGCAAGCATATAGTGTTTTAGAAAGCTACAAACTAAAATCAATTAGTGAAATAGAAGGCATTAGGTGGAAACTCAACCAAAATAATTATTCAATGGAATGCAAGCCTTACAAGAAAGTAAACATCCCCTTATTCAACAAGAATTATAATAGCACATTAACTATTTAGTGGGAAAAATTATTTAAACAGAAAATAAATATCAAAGCTCGTACCACTTAATCCAATGAGGAAAATTGCAACTACTTGTGAAATGGGGTATCAAAATTAACAAAAATCAATCCCACTAGTGGTACTACCATCCAATATTACAATATCAAATACATGAAAAAGAAAGCTTTTGATGGTAAGACCATTTGAAGCATTACAAGATTAACCCACACAATATATTTCCAAAATAAGAATATAATTATTGTCACAAATATGCATATAAAGAGGTGATGTAAAGAAAATTGTTATAACACCCCAATTAGTATCCAAAATCATGTGTAAACCCACCCAAGTTGTAATAACAACAACATACCTTGAGGATAATGCTGGTATAGTTTTAAGAATGCATTGATAATATGCAACAATAGGTTTGGACAACGAACAACACTACAAAAAAATTTCCCAAATCACATCCAACACACCAAACATTAACAAGGATTAGGAAACCACTTCAATTAATGCTCAAACTTCATCAAACCTCACTGAAATGATGTTATATTAGTTTTCCTATAAAATTCAAATAGGAACATGGTCATCCCCTTACCAAGTGGTACAAACCTCAAACCCTAAGTACTTTAATCAATAATTCCCATGCCCCTCTAATTGGTGTACAAACCAACAAGTCAATTGGTATGACCTACTTATTAGGTAGCAAATTTCTCAATGTTGAATGGCCTTGAAATCTACAACTTAAACACCTTAGGATATACAATATCAAAACACTTCAAATATCTTCATTTCCACAACTCCAAAAATGAGTCTTCAGCTTGTAGCTCAATGGTGGCATTTGAATGAAACCACTCTAATATAGCTAGGTATTATCTTTCAAGCCAAAAACTAGAAATATTAAGATATTTTTTATCCTCAAAATATTGTGGAAGAACCCAATTTCATTTTGGAAACATAACAATAATATTCATTAGCATATCCAAAATAAGCCCTCGATCCTCCTTTTATAGATTTTAGAGGAACAACACCCAAATAAATATTATAATATTTTTTGCATCAAAATTGACCTTTTTCAAATAATAATATTTAATGTGTAAAGGCCCTCTAACTAAGTATCCATTTAAAAAAAAAATTAAATGTTCACCTTTCTAATGAGCTATTACACTAAGTTGTCCTTTTATTAATTTTTAAAATTAGACAACATTAGTGAAATATTAATGAATACTTGAATAACTTATCCAAGTTATAGAAAGCATTATAATGGCATTGGAATCTAGTTTTGATCATACCATGATGAAACTAAAGTAATCAAAATATGATTGGAGTAAACTCATTGACTTACTAAAAATATATGTTCTCTCCAAGAAGTTTGGAGAACAACCTAGTTTTGGAGTTGATAGCGAACCCCATAGCTCCCAAAAATCACCTTTAACCAAAATGCTTATCACAAATGAGAGATCAAAGTAAATAATTTTCTATGCAACCATGAGAGAATGGTTCATCGACACAAGTATCAATTATTGAGATTAACCTAAATTATAATGTGAATTATAGTTGGAATGATTAAAAAGTATAAATGAATTCTTATAGAAGCAAATGTGCAAACCCTAGATGAGGATTTGATTCCAATTGTGACAATTATCCTAATCTTATGTGATGAGACAACTTGACCTATAAATAATCCAATCTAATAATTAAAAATCACTTCTAAGTTTAGCTTAAAAGTAATTGAAGTAATAAGGGACCTAATAATTAATTAATTACTAATTAATCATTAGGTGATTTCTTAATTAATCCAACACCTATGAGTTTGAAAACACTTATGATAGTGTCATTGTGATCCATATTGTTAATTGTTCATTGCCAAAAATAGAAACACTAAATTATTGATCATGCATCATCCAAAAAAATTAGAATGTCTCCTTCTCTTACCAAATTAGCCTACAAGACTCAAGAACTTAGCTAAACGATCACAAAAAAAATTTGACTCAAATTGGGGACATTAAATAGCACAAGAAGTATGAACCCTCCATAATGGTGACAAGGGAGAGGGATTTTAGGGACACTAAAATTAAATGTGTCATAATTTAGTGCATGAAGGAGAAGAGACATCAACAAAAAATGCACAAGGTAATATTTACAACTCAAAAAGGTCGTACAAAACAAGACGCACATGCATGAAGGTAGACAAGGTTGTGATTGTAAATAAAATAATTTACGCAAAAAAACCCCATGATACTTTATAAAGGAGTGTGAGTATAAAATATGACACAACATGATGTGTGAAATCCCCCAAAAGACATGTAGAATAGTGATATGCTAGAAATACATATAAAATAGCTCAAAATAAGTCATATCATGCAAAAAATTTTGTTTCCAAGTACCCAAGCAATCAACTACAATGTGAAAGAATGACAAATTGAATAAAAAATAATTGGAGAAAGATTTAAACAAAGTGCATGAATAGTTATAAATAGACCTGAAATACCTTTCTAATGCCACAATAATCACAAAGATGAAATTCTAGGGAAAGAATTATAGCTAAGGGAGCCAAAAACGATCATCTAACTTTGACAAGTGATAAAATGTATCAGAAAAAAATTGATAAAAATAACTACACCATTGGTTAGTGTTTAGAACCAGGTTTCTAATTATATCTTGTTTGTCAAAATTTGACATTGTTTACCTAAGTTATGTGAAAAAGAAAAAATAACTCCTTTAAGACAAATTAGAGCTAAGGGATAGAGGGTACAATGTTAACATCAACAAACAAAATATGCTATTGGCACTAAAATACACCCCTTTCTAATAGAATATTATATATAGAATAAAATATTAGCTTTTCATGGACCGCTTAGGATTCAAACCTAGGACCTTCTAGGATTGAAATCTAGGACCTTATATTTTTTTATTGGAGTGCTCCAACACTAAGTTATTGACCCCTTTAAGAACAATCTATCTTTGTTTTGGGTGTATCTTATTTCTAACATGCCCAACCCCCCTTAAGCCACTTTATAGAATGATTGGGGCTTCTAGCTTGAATTGAACTTGATACTATGTTGGAATTGATTCCTTGACCCTAAAGCTCCCAATGATCAACTACAACTGAACACCTATCATAGAAAGAGAGAAAAACAAGCTAAAAGTTGCTATGAGATTTCCACAATCCATAATGCTTAAGATTTGTTATTTTTGGATTTTGATTGTGTTTGAGTTTTTTTCATCAACGTTTTGGATCACTGAGTGTGATCCGAAACGTTGATGAAAAAAACTCAAACACAATCAAAATCCAAAAATAACAAATCTTAAGCTAAAAGTTATTCATCCAAAAAATCATAAACCATTATGAATAGGCTTGGATTTATGGACATATAATAAAAAAATTCTTAAAAAAGGAAAAAAATAACCCTAGATGAAACAATAAATGAAGATAAATAAATCATGACATGTGTCCTCGTCTTATGACTTGAGGACACAAAAAAGTACACGACTTTAATAAGATTAAGGTGCTTTAAGGTGCTAGTGTGAAAATGGACCTTAGTAATTAAATAATTAATTATGTAAATAAGTTTTTACTCTAACATTTATCACTATTATATTACAATGTTGGATGAAATAACAAGGTTAAAATCTTATTATTTATTTTATATCACAAAATTGTATACAAAGGGATTTAGTTGAGTGTATGGTGGCTAATGGCAGCTTCATTTATGAACTTGAAATAAGAGCAAATAGTGAACATTGATTTAAAATTGACACCTCACATTTCTCTAATACTTCGATTGATATAATTTCAACCCAAATATAATCTGAGATTTTCGTTTTCAAACCATTTCTAGAACTCTAACCCTACAATTTCTAGATTTTTTTTTATTCTAAACATCATAACAACACTTTGGTTTGTCACATTGAGAGAGATAAATATACTAATTTATAAAAAAGAAAAACATAAACAATAGAAATGAAAAAGCAACAATTTATGAACCTTCTTTATTGAAGATGAGAAAACAAATCAGCTGCAAGATAGATTTCAAACAACTCACTCATTCATAAATGATCTTTGTTTCTAAACCATGGTGTCAACACCTACAAGCTAAGAAGATGCTGTTGGCAAACCCTTACTGTAAAATGTTTGCTTTTTTCCCACTTTCACATTCGTCTCTATGACTCCTTGTATTCTAAAGAAATTTCAAAATAAGCTGCGAGTTTTATTGTTTTATGTTTGGGTGTTAAGAGACGTAGTTATGTTATGAGGATGCAGTTTTGTTTTTACTGTGGTGGTTAGTTGCTGCCCACCCGTAGGAGTAAGTTTTGTATTAACATCAGTTCAACGTTTTGTGCAAACGACGATGTTAGCAGAAGATCAGATATGATGGAGGTTTAATGAAAAAGTTTCGGCCTCCATTTCGCCGTAGGCAATCAAACAAATCCCTCTGCTAGTTAATTGGGACCTATGAAATCATGCGACCAAAAAGCGTGCATGATAGGTTGGTTTTTGTTTTGTTTTGTTTTTTTTGAATTATTCAGGTGATCTACTTTAGCGTCTAGTTGTGGCGATTAATTTCTTCAAGATGATTAATCATGCAATTATCCATCAGTCACATGTTAACTCAAGTTTTGAAGTCTGAACCCGAAACTTATAAGAAACAAACCCACAACCCAAATCAACTCCACTACCTTCACTTATCCATCAGTCACATGTTAACTCAAGTTTTGAAGTCTGAACCCGAAACTTATAAGAAACAAACCCACAACCCAAATCAACTCCACTACCTCCACTACCTTGTAATGGGACAAAATATCAACTTGATATGAAAGGAAAGATTTGAAATATCTGCATGGGGACAGGATCCATTGCTTTCCACGTGGCCGCATCCCAGCAAAATCTCCCACAGAATGGTAGCCCTTCAAATATTGGCTGTCCAGTTTATGGAAACAACATAATCAGTTGTGTCGTTCTGTTCTGTGCATCACCCACACAAACCAAATATTCCATCCATTTATTCGCTCTCGCTTTAGACTGTAATCATCTATTTGTACCAAAATAACTGGCGAAGCCTTCGCTTTCTGTGATAGCTGTGAATACCACGCGTAGAAAATGAAAAGAAGATTCATCTTTTTATGTGGTCAAGATATGGTAAACAATTTTAGCATTCATTTACCACACACCAAAACGTTCAGTCGTGCACCGCATCAGCAAACGTAATCAGCTCACTGAAGGTTTGGTAATTTTAACTTCACATGCCACAATTGTCCGTCTATAAATGTGAAGTTTCACTAAAATGAGTCTGGCTCAACGTAGAAAAAATTGATTTTGTAATCATTACAGCTTACAATTAAATCTCAAGATGGATTTTTACAATTAGACTGATTGAGTTTTTCAAAATTGATGTCGGAATGTTCAAGGCTTATTTGATATAACAAATCTTTCGGATTTTGATGGTGAAGATTTTAGCTAACAAATTAAGTGCGGCATGTGAAAAGAAGACAGAAATTAAGGAAGCATGGAAGGAATCAATGTTGAGGAGCCAATGGTGTGCACTGAAGGCGACGTGTGCAAATAGGACGAGACAAATTAACAAATTGAAATTAGGCAATTCGTCAATGTTAAGGAGATTTTTTGTTTTTTAAATTAACAAACTTTTGAGCTACATGGATGTGAAGAAGCTGAATGCTTTATTGAGTTACACAATCAAACTCACTAAATTGCTCCTTTTTTTTTTCAATTGTAGAATAAGTGTTTATTATTATTAAAAAATAATAATATTATATATTAATAAAGAAAGGTAGGTGGGAAATGAGGTTGAGTTTGGAATAAACAAAACAAAGTCAAAGTCATTAAGTAGTGAGAATTATAACTTATTAGGGGTTGGGGATCTCTATTATTCAATTTTTCCTAGTCATTTAGGGGAGGCTTCCACCTACAAACACCACCCTCTTCTTTATCTTTCTATTGTTGTCATGAACAAGGAAAATGACCAAAACAAGTCAAAGAAACTTGCTTGAATCAAGGCATCTAGAAAACCCACAATCATAGTGCTAGGGAGACACAAAATGAGGATGGGGGCAAGAGTTGTGAGGGCTAAGACTACTCACAAATAGTTTTATCCTTGGATCTTTGTGTAGGGGCATTTTGAGTGAACATCCTAAATCATCATGAACAAATTGGTTATGTTCACATTGATGACCATAAGGGGGAGAGTCACCCTTGCCAGAGGATATAGTCAATGGAACCCAAGTAACTATGCAAGGGACATTTCCCTATTGATCTAGAAGCATTTATAGATGTGCTACTTCAAGTGCAACTTTGTTTTCTTGCACCTAAATCTAAATGAGCACATTAGAACATATCATAGCCTTAGTATGAAGTGAAGAGTGAGCATCAATAGAATAGCCAAAAAAGACATTAAAATCCATGTATTTTCAAATGCTAAAAAGAATTTCCATCATAAAAGAATGCTAAATTATGGTAAACTCAACGGGAATTATGGGTAAACCACAAAGATGACCACGTGCCATGAGAAAGGTCCAAAGTTAAAAGGACTAGCAAAAATATGAATCTAAATCTACAAAGCTTTTGCTCTAGGATAAAATTAAAAAATGTGCTTGATGGTCTCTTTTTGAGGTCACAAAATGGGCAATGAGGGTCCCCAACATCCAAATGAGATGATATGACAACAACAAGGAGGTCTTAGTAGTCTATAATGTACAAGAGAAAATGGGCCAACATTGGCTCAAGAGTAGACAATCAAATAGTCAAGAACCTACATTACCAAGACCTTAGCAAAGACTAAAAAAGCCATATGTAGTTCAATTTGGGCACCATATGAAGGTGTGGATAAATCTGAGCATAACCTTTATGAGGCTTGTAATAGTGAAACAACATATGAAGGTACCATTTCTAATCTTTCCACAAAGGTTTGAAGGTTTTAACCCCAATCTTATTGAGAATATTAGGAGGCACAAAGTGAATAATTATCTGGTAAGTTTCAAAATCTAAATTATCCATATTATATTTAGCAATTAGCCTTAACTTCTAGTGAAGAAAGAGTACTATTGGCCATCTTGGAAAAGAGATCTAAGAAGATTTTGATTCCCTTCTTGAAAAGTTTCAACACATGGACCCTAGGTGTCTTAGTTAGAGTGCACTTGATCTCAGCAATAGATAACCAAAGACCACCAAATAAATTTTTTATTGATAGATATTCATTTACAAAATTTATTGTTATCCCATACAAGCCAAGATTTAGTGGCTTCCCAATTCTTTTAGATTCTTTTGGGCACAAAAGTACCTAAAAATTAGATAGGTTCCTTCATACTAAGAAAAGTATGGAAGATAAAACTATTATAGGGTTAGATAGGAGCACCTACACTACCTAGGGTTCTACTTATTTTTATCCCAATTATCATCCAAACCTCTTCTATTTTAGGAAGATAAACCTTAGTATTAGGATCATGGGTGGGGCTTACTTTGAGGGGTAATATAAGGAGAATATTTGATCTTTTGATTAAAATATTGGCACCTTAAACAAGTATTTTGAATATTGAATTAAATGATGCATTTTATATGATTCATTTAACCAAACTAAACTATAATGATTACCTTAAATAATTTCTAAATTTTAATTTAAACACAAGAACATTTCTTAGGATGAGTAAGGAAGAAACTATCTAGTTTAACACAAATAACTTTTCCAAGTGAGCTTGTCATTTGAGTTAGGAAGTTCCAACATGAAAATGAGTCTTGCAAACTCCACCTAAATAGCAACATAGAGAAGTCATTATTTGGAGACAAAAATTATGGAGTTCAAGGCTAGAAGACTTCAAGGGATGCATGGAAAAACAAAGAGTCATGATTAAAACTAGCTTCTAATAGTTTTCCTATATAAATTAAAAAGGGAAAAACCCTTAATGAGACTTCGGTCAACATCAAGGTGGATCACATGTGGAGCTCTAGCTTTGTTAACCTAGTATCTTAGTGTGTGCTTGTAGAAGGGACCCTCCCAAAAAATATCTCATTGAAGCTTAAAAATTTAAGACATTTATAGACACTATACTACTTGGGTCGGGAACAACCACAACTAGAAGTAATTCAAAATTCATACATCATGGAACACCTTGGAAATAAATTTATTATATTATTTGGTTAGTGGAACCACCCTTATCCACCTTCAATCCTTCAATTTTAGCAACAATTGTTGGGTTGGAAATTTGAGACCATTATAAAGGTAAGAAAATTCTTACAATCATGTTAAAATAAGAGCCCTCATTATTAATGTATAAAATTAAAGAAAATTCCTACACAAAGAGGTAGTACAACATTAGAAGGATGCAAAATGACACTAAAAAACTCATTAAAGTTACTTCCACACTATAAATAAAATAAGATCTCTTTAATAAAAAATAACTGAGTCTCATCTCTTCTCACTTGGAAATCATTGTTTTTCTTTGTAAGTTTTTAAATACTTTATATTCTATTTTCTAAATGTTTGGTGGATTGGAGGTAGTTAAAAATATCTTAAGTTTTCTGGGATAGTCACATGAAGGCAATTTCTCCTAGATTAGCCTCCAAAAATCAAACAAAGATTAAGCAAGAAAATACAAAAGTATGCAAAAGATTACATGTTTCTATAGATCATTATAATGAATTCATTAACTTAGATTATAAATTGTAACATTACATCAAATTTCACTAAATTTGTGTTTAGTTATCTTAATAAAGTAAGGTGAATGTGTCTATCCAACCAAATTTTTATTTTGAATTTAAAATGGAAGGGGAAATGTTCATGTGATAATGAGATCCACCCTTGTGACTATAAAATTTTCCTCTTTGCTTATCTAGATGGAAATCAAATAAATAGAGGATTGTGCATAGATAAGTGTGATAAATAGGTAAATAAGAATAATGTATAGGAGTGTGATTAACCAAATGGGGTAGAGATAATTATATATTGATATATGTGTACATTAATGGATAAAAGGCTAGGAGAATGCTTCCAACTTCACACAAGATCATGTTATGTATCAATATATAAAGTTGTCAAGATATCTTTAAAAAGTAATAAAAATAAATATAAAATTGAGTAGGTACATGCAAAGTTCACCATTACATGTTACCCCCACTTTGAGGTGCATGTGAATATTAAAATGATAACATATCTTAAAATTATGTAGTACTCACAAATAGACATGCCTAATGTAAATACTCAAAAACACAATTTTCATGTAATCCATATAAAATAATTAAACCTTACAATATGATCATGTGCTTTTTCCTTTTTGTGTATATATTCTTTATAAAATGGGTTTATATAATTAACCTATATTAATCCACATATTTTAGCATGGACATATTAGTGATATGATATTCCCTTTGTGATTAGGGAAAATCGGAATTAGGAAAATAAGCATTTAAACATTAATTCTAAAATCCTAATCAACTATGAAGCACAATGAAAAGCATGAACACTAAATAAAATGAAATGATATTACCAAATTCATGTGTCCATTGATGACCTCCATAGCCCTTCTCCATTTTTCTATTAAATGATGCTTGCCCTCATATTCGAATGTAGCCTAAAGTAAATGACAACAAAATGTCAAAGAAAGTATTATCTCAACAACATGTAGTTATAAACTCTAGCTCTCAAAATGGTAAATGACAATGGTATTTATAGAGAGCTAAATGCAAAATGTACAATCGAGATTGACTAATTTTTAGTTCAATCAATGGCTAAAATTAATCGAGACGAGATGAAATAAGATCAGAGGTGAAAGAGCAAGAGGAAATTAACTGATTTCACAAAAAATCACTTCAGTTTGAGAGGGAAATTGCATTTTGAAATAATGGAAACATTATCTCATTGCAAGAAGAAAAGGAGAGTTAAATTTTTGATTAAATAGAAATTTAATTCAAAAAGTGAGAGGAAAGATAAGTTATTTAATTAAATAAAAGGGTAAGTGCATTAAGATGGTTCCCAAAAAAGGGGCTTGAGTGGCCACTTTTTTTCTAAAATTAGGAAATACTGACCTTGGACGTGAAATTGAGGATAGCTACGCTCAAAATTTTGAGATGGAACAAAAACAAGGATCGAAGTGCTCCAAGTCTACTTTCTAAACTACTAATTTATTTTGAAAATGGTTGAAATTAAGGGGTTCAAAAGAGGGATGTACAGAAATTGTTATTGTTTTTGTTAGAAAAAATAACATAGGAACTCTTGTACGACCCTAGCACGGTGAAATTTTTTGTAGTATTTTTAAAATCGCTATAGTCAAAAGTTACCTAACAGTATCTAGTTGATGCATGATTTTTTTGATAATTTTTTAATGAATATTTAAATTTTTACTAATTTTCTAAGTGGGCACTTCCTAAAAAGTAGAATTTTGGTTGTGCTCCCCCTACAAATTTTGGTAAGTAATAGATTTTTTTTAATTTTTATTTTTTAAAATTTGTAGAATGGAGTCTAGTTTCTAAAATGTAATTTATTTAGAAATTTTTGATGAAGCGGTTA
>VDFB02172907.1:0-23145 GCA_007258455.2 Sequoia sempervirens | reverse complement strand
TATATATATACATGTATACACATACATATATATGTATATATATGTCCATTCTATTGCACTCTACCATATATGGTGCCATCATATGTAATACACACTATTATTTTCAGCTTCATACCAAGGATCAAAACATTGTGGATTTTAATGCTCCAATCAAAACTCTTATTGTTGTGCATGCAATATTGTAAGGATGATTTGATGTGGGAATGTTATGAGTACCGAGTACTACCCCCATTTATTACAATTATTTTGTAGGCAAGCAAGAGCGTGGAGAGGTGAATCAAGCATGTGGATTATCAACATACCAACAAAGTTGTGTTTGTTAACACAACAAACTCTATAGGGACATTTTGCTCTGAATGCTTCATGATATGTTTACATTTTCTGGTATACACATGTTCATAAATAAATACTTTTCTTATCAGATGCTTATTTCATTGTAGGAATATATTTATTGGCATTGGTCTCTCAATGGCAGGAATGCAAGGACTTATCCGCAATCAACAGAAGACATTCAACATTAATGACAGGTAAAGTCTATGACTTTACTTTGGCAATGACCTAGTAATACTAAAAAATGTGTCTTTTTATATATATCTGAAAGTTAGATGAAATGAGCAATAGTATATAGTAATTATGAGATTAGTTAGTATTAGATTAATTATATGTCTGCATGTATATATATATTGATAGGTGTATATGTACATACATATAAATGGTTATGCATATATGTATGTACATATATAGCTATATATATGTGTGTATGTGTCTATGTGTGTATATATAATTAATCTGATAATTAACATGTAGTTCCATTAATTTTTGACACTGATAATTGATAAGAGTATATCATTGTCTTCATATGCCTTCATCAAACCACACGTATGGGTTCACTTATCTACCAGTCGGCAGTCACATGTAAATATAAATGATTACAATCAAACCCTTAATGGCATACACATAAATGATTTTTAAAAATGCCAAAATGCACTCAAACACCGTCAAACCCAACAAAATTCCACTGTTAAACAAGCAATCTTGCAGGTGAAGAGAGGTGCAGATGTTTATGCAGCTCCATATAAGATTAAATGAAAAAATCTTTGAAGATTAAGTATCTTATTATATACCCAATAAATTTCATGATGATACTTGGTCAAAATTCTGTCAATGTCCTGTTTAAATCACATTACATGTGATTACTTCATAGAATAATGTCAAAAAAAGGCATAGCAGTCAAAAAGTCAATGACATAGACAAAATAATTCATGAGGGTTCATTTTTCTACCAGTCGGCAGTCACATGTAAATATAAATGATTACAGTCAAACCCTACATGCCATACACAAAAATGATTTTTAAAGATGCCAAAATGCAATCAAACACCATCGAACCCAACAAAAATCCACTATTGAACAAAAAATCTTGCAGGTGAGAGAGGTGGATCAAATTTGTACTGGTCACATGTAAACTCTACACAACTTGATATGAGGAAACAATACATGGCATGACTATATATATATATATGTATGTATGTATCTATATATGTATGTATGTATGTATGTCTACATTCTGATAAGAATATGACAGAATAAGACAAAATAATTCACGAGGGATCATTTTTCTACCAGTCGACAGTCACATGTAAATAGAAATGATTATAGTCAAACCCTTCATGCCATACACAGAAATGATTTTTAAAGATGCCAAAATGCAATTAAACACCAAATTCTTACCAGATATATATATATACAATCTGCTATGATGAAACCCTACACATTCTTATTAGATTATATATACAATCTGCTATGATGAAACCGTACACATTCTTATCAGATATTATATATATATATATACAATCTACTATGATGAAACCCTACACATTCTTATCAAATTATATATATATATATATATATATATATACAATCTGCTATGATGAAACCCTACACATTATTAAAGACGGATTTAGAATATAACTATGATATGATTAAAAAATGGGTAATGTTGATGTTATTAAATTTGATGTATGGTATAATTTTGGTATTATAATCTTTGATTTATGATGAATGTAGGTGAAAAAAATGTAACTAAAATATGATTAAATAATGGATAATGCTAAGTTGAACAATTGACTGAAAGAAAAATTATTGGTATGCTTGAAAATAATGTAAACAATGAGTACATAAATATAAATATAATGTAACTACGATATGATTAAATAATGCTAAGTTGAATAGCTGAGTGAAAGCAAAATTATTTGTATGCCTGAAATTAATGTAAACTTTGAGTACATAAATATAAAAGATTATATTGAACAATGAAACATACAACATAAATGTAAACATTAAGCCTGATAATAATGTAAACACTGAATATATTGAATAAATAAAACATTATGCCTGATAAATATAAGAGTATATTGAATAATGAAACAAACAAAACAAATGTAGAACAATATGGCTGAAAATAATATAACCAATGAGTACTTAAATAGAAAAGATTATATTGAATATTGAAACAAATGTAACCAGTGAGTACTTAAATAGAAAAGATTATACTGAATATTGAATTATACTATGTTTTTTGGTACATTAGGGAGCCTTGCACCATTAACTGTTTATGCAGGTACCAGAAGTAGATGGAGTTAGTGCATGAAGATGTCAAGGGATGTGTGGGTGATTGTGCAACTGATAGCTCATAAAGCTGTTCAATGTTTTGTATTATGTCAGAATGTGCACCATTAACTGTTTATAATGTTTTAAATTATGTGACATTGTGCACCATTAACTGTTTATGTATACATGTAAATACAATGCACTAGAAGCTTTAAGCCACTTGCATGGAGTGGTTATTGTAAACATCAGTGTACTTTTTATAATTCATAAGTGACTTTATTTTGTGCAAGTTGACTTGTGTTGAAAACATAATTGTACCAATATATGTTTAAATTTGTTTTTTTTTGTTGGTTGGTTACATACTAAGTAGTGAACATATACTGGTGTAATGTCTAATTTTTTATTGGCATAACTGCAACATTTTAATGACTAAAATGTAAACGGATATTGGGGGGATAGGTGAACGAGGAGTAAATGGCAATCGGATCATGAATGACAATCGGGGGTTTTCCTAATTGTGCTGAGATTACATCACAACTTTTCAGTTCTTATAGCTTAAATCCTCCTTTGTAGTGGTCCAAAGTTAAGGTAGATAAAAGGGTCCAAGGTGCTTCACAATAATTAAAAGTGTGGAGGGTTAGAGATTCCCTTGAGGTCCTGTGAATCACATTTTTCAAATTTGATTTTTTGAGAAGCAATCTTTTTCTTATTTGAGAATATCTAGTTTAGAATTTTCAATTTCATTGAGAACAAAGTTCTTGTGCATTTAGATATTTCTAATGGGTGCATATTTGGATTTGAATATGATACTCTTTTTATGTTACTAATATGTTTGATATTTGTATTGTGTTTGTGATATTATTCACGGTTTTAATGTTGCTAGCTAAGAGGTTATATAAGAGGTTGG
Source organism: Sequoia sempervirens (assembly GCA_007258455.2). NCBI lineage: Eukaryota > Viridiplantae > Streptophyta > Pinopsida > Cupressales > Cupressaceae > Sequoia > Sequoia sempervirens. Next base: position 19,630 of record VDFB02172907.1, on the reverse strand, counting down.
AGGGTCATTCTCACCTTCGATTAGCTTCTCATTCGAAGATTAGATATATTGTTTGAGAGACAATTTTGGTAGGAGAAGTTAATTTTTTATTTTTCACTCGGGTGTGAATGCTTTTGTTTGGTTTTAGTGTTGTGTTCTATTTTAATTTTCTCTTTTGGCTTTGCCCTGGCGACTATCTAATAGAGTTAAATTGTTCAATTTTCCACCTATTGGTTGATAGGAAAAATAAGTCTTCATAATCCAATCAACAAGTAGAACATAAGTTTGAAAAGAGTTGCCTATGCTAGAGGAGCAAAAGAAATTGTGGTCAGATAATGTGTGGCTAGTTAGTAGTTGGTCATTGCTTGAAAGTATCTATAAAGGTTATGGGTTGAAGATATTACAAAGAAAAATGGATTTATCATAGTTGGAAAAATGATGAATCTTTCTCATACTACATGTGGTATGGATAGTGAAAGGCATGCTAATAGATAAGCTTCAACATGATTATGTGTAGTGATAGAATGAAGCGATGGATCTTCAAGTTATAAGAGTTAATGGCACATGACACTAATTGTTTAGTGCTAACAGAATTGTTCACAAAGAAATGTGGAGCAAAGGGTTAGGCATCAAAAGATGTATAGAGGGTCAAAGTAGGTTGATTAGTTCCTAGAATGCAGGGCCCAAATTTACAAAATGGCAAAGGTAATTCAAATTTACAAATACTTCAAATCATTTGTTTGTTTCCCTTTTAGATAAAAAAATTTGTATTTATGATCCAAAATATATTATATGTTAACCATATTATTGTGTTAACTATGGTTGTTTTGGAAAGTTCAAATTTAATGAATTTGGTATATTGTAATGAAAAATTATGGAAGTTGTAGGTGAGTCAAATACTATGGTGCATTCCTTGAGTTTAATTGGAAAGCAAACCCTACTAGACTATCAAAATTGACAGAAGAGTAATTTGGAAGAGAAAAGACCCATGAAGAAGCTATAAAATCTTATAATAATGCGATCGAACTAGAGATAATAACAATAACCCAACTATATTGGGTGCAACTAGCATGACTCAAACTAGAGATCCAAAGGTGTGAAGGTGTAGATTAGACACGTGCAAAGTGTGCATGAAGACAATTTAATCCATATTACTTTTAAAATAATTCATTCCTTGATGCATTTATGGTATTTATATGAAAATTTGTCATTTAAGAAAAGCTAAATTTTCAAAGATGACAAGGAGCACATGCACAGAAATAACTTAATAATCACAAATCAACAAAAAAAGTCCTAAGCTTACTTCCACTAGATCCAAGATCAATCAAGATAGAGAGTTTATTTTTATATTTCATGCCAAAGTCTTGTATTGGGCCATCAAGTTATCTAAAAGGTTCCATCATGTATATTTTTTCCGTTTCTGGCACTTACAAACACATCTCTAGTGGTAGGAGAAATACTATCTTCCTAAAGCATATTGCAAGATTCATCATAGATAGGTGGTTCCAAATAAACAAGTGTGTCATTATGCTCCTCAAAGAAATACATAGAAAGAGAGAAACATGGAGGAGAATTCATAGATACAAAAGAAAAATCATGAATGTAATACAAATCAATCAATTAACATGAATAACTAGAGAATCAATAAGAGATGTTGAAAATTATCATCAAAAGGTACAACGTGTATGTAAAAAGGAAACTCACATAGATCACCATCCTTAGACTTTTCCCAAGATATAGCACCAAAGAAACAAGAATCTAAGGGTATACAAATAGGACTATCATGATGTGTAGAAAGAACAAAATAATAAATAACTAAGGCATAATCTCATCACATAAAACATCATCCCTAGGTGTATCAAATGAGTGTAGGGAGAAAGTAAGAGTTGGGTCACTATCATAAGTCATGAAAGATGTATCATCATCATAAAGAAAAGTGACATAGGAAACGAGCTTGGTTAAGAAAGAAAAAATATATACATGATAAAGGATCTAAGCAATGAAAGTACATGGGGATGGATCAAAAGTTGAACCAATCAGATTTAATATGGAACAAGGTGGAAGATCAATTGATCTCGCCAATTTATGTAGATAAATAAAACATCCTTACTTAAATATCTAGGGTAAACAAATGCAATAAAGCAATAATAAATAAATTATCTCTAGATAATGGAGTTGGGGTTGATTATGCATAGCTAATCTAAGCTAGAAATAGAATAATAAATATGCACCTTAGAGTTAAGAATGACAAAGACTATGATAAATAACTAATATCAAGAATTTGATGCCAAATCTATAATAAATAAAAATAAGAGATTAAATTTTGTACAAACTAAAAATATCTACAACTTTGGGCCGAATTCGTAAAATTCCACACTTGTAAGTTTAAACTAGACAAATAGAAATAAACATTGCCCCATAAAACTAAACATGTAACCTAAAAACCTTGTGTAAATTCAAATAGAGATTCACCTTGATGTTAGGACTCACAATAAAGACTAGTGGTGTTAACAAACATATTTAGGAGCTTACTAAGCAAGGATGTTCTCCTTATGACAAGCCTCATATTTGATTCAATGTTTTTATCAAATTAAGGAAGATAACATGAAATGAATGCATTAGGTACACTACTAATCAGGGTGACTTGGAACTTGAAACAATATACAAAACAATAATGCAAAGACCTATTGTGAAACAAGGGTTTCAAAACTTGTTGACAAAGAGATATGCCATCAATATATGTAGATGAAGAACAATAATATGACAAGTTCAAGAGTGATTCTAAGAGGTTAGTGATTTTGAGAGCACCTCAATTAGATAAGTATTCCTTTGTTAGCTTGGATGATAGATAGTAAATTATATTTGATGAAATGACCTAAGGGGTGATGCCATTTTAAATTTGACTTTGACACACGTAATTTGAAATATTTGGCACAAGAGTTAACACAAAATCCAATTGAAAAGGGGTAAGGTAAAACACATGGTGAATTTTACATTTGAAGGAGGATCAAAAATGCGAGCAAGGAAATTAATTAGATTGCATACATGGGTACAAATAAATACGATCATATCCATGGGTGTGAAAATAACCATGGGAGAGAAACTAATAATTTATGGTCTAAGAATAGTCTAAGTAGAGGTTAAGTTCTTTTGTGATGGTCAATTGAAATATAGGGTAAGAGTACCAAATCAATCAAAGTTGTGTGCTAAGACAAGTACTTAGGATAGCAAACACAAAGTGGTGTAACACAAAGGTATGAATTTTTCACCATTTCAAAGTGTAATATTTTGATAAGATTCTTTTCCATTCTTTTTTCAATAGAAAAAATATTTTTGTTTAATTTCTTCTAGTTTCTTTTGATTTGTTATTCTTGCATAATTCAAATCTCAAAGGCACATCATTGGTACCTAGGCATACTTACTTAGTGTCTATGGAATTCCGAAGATGTGGGGAGAGGGATTAAACATTATGCAAAGTATTTTTCACTCTTTTTAATAGAGAAATTAATTATGTTTAACTCCCTCTATTTTGTTATGATTTATTATTGTTGCCTAATTTAAACCTAAAAGATACATCCTTGGGATCTAATCACACTTGCTAGGTGTCTAAAACATTTTGGATATGCAAGAATGGGGACTAAACATCCCCCCATTCCCATTTATTTTTAAATTTTATGGGATGTTAGCTTAAAATGGGTTCATCTAAGGGACATCTCATTTTTACTATGGAATTTAAAAAAACTCAGTGACTAAATAGAGGGATGTTCATAAACATAACCTTTTTAATATAAAATTTGGGTAGCCTTAGTGTCCTCAAGACAACTAGAGGCACTCTACTTTATATAAAATTTTGGACACTCTTGTGTTCCACACCATCACAAAGTTACAAAGCATGGAATCATTCAAGTTGCACACAAAGCATATATTATTTACCTTTTTGTGTCTCTAGGATCATGATTAATGTGACAATTACAAATTTTAGGACAATAATGTTGTCAAGAAAAAGAAGATAGTGTTGCTTAGTGGAGCTATTTAATTTGATTTTTAGTTTTTCTATTTAAATTAATACAATTCCAAAGAAAATGCTTTCAAACCCTTCCTCAAAAGTTTTTAGAAATTTCAATGGTAAAATGATAGAAAAATATTTAAACTATTGAACACAAGTCCATTGTTGTTTGGTTACAACAAATTCTAAAATATACAAATAATGCACGAAAACATTTAATTTATAGCATCTAATATTTACTTCTAAAATTTCAATTTATTTTTACTTTATTTAAAAGATTTGTTATTTTATTTATTTATTTTAAAATTCTAATTTTATTTTAATAAACAACCCCAAAATCTAAAAAAAAATATTGTCACTAAAATGTAGAAATGTTGTCATCCCCAACATTCAAAGAAACACTGGTTCAAATCCCACTTGAACTTGGAGACCTAGATAGTTTCAAGCATAGATGAAAAACTCATGAGTCAAAACTAGTGACAAGTTAGTTGTTGAAAAGCTTGTCAATTTTTTATAAAAACTTAATAACATTTCTTTTTATGAAAACTCACCATTAAATCATCAAAACCTCATGATTTTTCATTAAAAATATAGCCCAGATGAGTATGCCTTTTTTTAACCTAATGTTTAAAACATGTTTTTGGTATTTTGTGGGTGAGTGAACGAATGACACAAGATGATTTATGGCACAAGATTGGCAACACAAAATACGTAAATTTTGTTTGAATTTTTTTTTTCTTTCATTTTCATTCATTACAAATTAAAAAAAAATATAATATGTTTTTACATCCTTCTAATTTTTTCCTTTCCTCGTAAATTGATTGAGGGAGAGTCTCTACAATTTATTATATTTATACTCAATATAAATATAAATGACTTATGGATTAATTTTCAAGTCATTAATTCAATATAAATATAAATGACTTGCAAACTTGAATTTTAGTAGTTTATTATAATTTGGATAAATCATTTCTATGCTAAAAATATTCATTCAGATATCAACAAAATGTGGGATGTAGAAATTATATAATATTAATTTTTTTTTTTCAATATTGGCATTAATTTTAATAAATCATAAAAATTCAAGCATGCAAGATGTTTATATTTATAGAGTAATAAATATAAACAACCTACAAACTTGAATTTTTATTGTTTATTAAAATTAAAATTACTCGCTGTATTGAATTTTTAAGTTTAAATTTTCTTAATTTATTATAATTTAATAAACTGTGAAATTTAAGTTTTTAAGTTGTTTATTTTTATAATTCAAAAGTCAAAGTCAATTTAAATATAAAAACTTGTAGGCTTGAATTTTCATAGTTTATTAAATTTAATAAACTGTGAAAATTCAACCCTACACATCCCTTATATTTCTAATTTAAAAACTCATAATATAAACAAATTTTCAAGAATTTATATAATTTCCACATCCAACATTCTATTGATATTTGAATCAACACTTTGAGCATAGAAATGATTTATCCATTATGATCTCTCGAAAGTAAAAACATAGTACACTTCTTTTTCAGTTTGAAATGAAGCATTTTGATACTAATTCATAGTAGGAATATTGAATAAAGATGAGATAAAAAAAAATGAAAACATTAGTGATCTTGTAATGTGACACTCTACACATTTCTAAATAAATGTAAACAATAATAATGAAAACACCAGTGATTTGTAATTCAATAATTTGCAATCCATTTCCAAATATTAGTTAGATCAATTGCTTTTGTAAGTAAAACAAAAGGAATATTCCACCTTCAAATTTGATCTATAATCATAACTCATATGGAATAACATAGAATAGTTCATCAAATATTAACAAAATGTGGATAAATAATGATATCATAAGATCAGTGCACCAAAATAATTGTTGATATCTTTTATGCACCATTTTTATTTTTTATATTTTAAGTTTAGGTTGCCAACTAGGGTATTATTGATTTTTTTCTATTGTCCCCCTTTTACCAGTTTCATTTTATTTTTTCTAAAATGAATGACTTATGGAAGAACTAGTAGAAAACCTAAGGTCCCTTGTTGGAAATATGGGACACGAGGTCCAACATGAGGAGAGGTCATTTTTATCTATTACACTAAATGTATCAATTCAAATATCACCTTAAACAAATTCCTTGCAAATATATTACACCATGTACAATAGCTACTTTGGTGGTTGAGGAGCGAAAACACTCGATGTAGCATATGACCAAAGGAAGGCAAAGAAAAAGTGAACAACAAAGGCAATACCAACCCCAAACCCATTTTTAGTTCTATAAGATCATAGTGACATATGGGGGAGCTCTTTTTTCATTGAACCACAAATACAAGAATTAGACAATCTAGATAGCCATAATTCTAGTTTTTTTGCTTCTCGTAACACTCTTAGTGTGCAACTTTCATTGGAAGGTACTATATGGAATTAAAAAATACAAAATGAGGTGAAGCTGGCATGTACAATATTTTGGTATTGCAATATTTTGTTTAATATTCTTTCAAGTCCTTATTTGGAGCAATTGATCAATGTAATGACCATGGTAGGTAAGAGGTTCAAGGCTCCAAGTTGTCATGAGTTAAGTGACCCATTATTGTAGGGCGAGGTCCAAAACACTTGCCTAATAGTAGAAGAACAAAAAAAAATTGTAAAAAGGAAAGTTGCATCATTTTATATGATGATCGAACAAATGGTAAGAATATGACATTCATCAATTATTTAATGGCTTGAGAGGGGTGGTTTGTCTTTTTAAAATCAGTTGATTCCTCCAATTAAATAAAAAATGTAGATACCTTATGCAACATATGAGATGAGGTGGTGATGGAGGTGAGAGTAAAAGATATCATTTAAATAGTGACCAACAATGTAGTTGCATATGTGGCAACCAATAAACTTCAAGAGGTAAGACACACAACATTATTTTGGAGCTTTTGTGCTACCCATTATCTTAACCTAATCTTTGAGGACATAGGGAGACTAAGCTAAGTGAAGAATGTGGTTGAAAATGCAAAGAATATCACAAACTATATCTACAACCACACATGGGTCCTAAATTTTATGGGAGAGTACACTAATAGCAAGGAGCTTGTGTGATCGAGATTCACACGTTTTGCCACTAATTTCCTTACATTGTAGAGTATAGTAGCTTCATTGTCCAATCTTAAGTGCATGTTCGTGAGTGAAAGGTGATGAGAGAATCCTTATTGCAAGGAAGTTGAAATAGAGAGGATTATGAAAACCATTTTTTATGATAAATTTGTTGGCCATGGAGGAAATCAAGGTAAATTTTCAAACTCCAACTTTTATTTTTATTTTTATTTTCTAATCTTGCAATTTGTTAATTTCATAAAATTTGGATATTTAGGTGTTAGAACCATTGGTTAGAGTTCTACAATTGGTGGATGGAGATCAAAACCTTATGGGGTATCTATACAAGACCGTGAATATAGCCAAAGAGGTGATTCAATATTTGTATGGGTCAAATAAGACCAAATATGAACTCATATGGTACATTATTGATCGAGGTGGAACCAACAACTCTACCAACATATTCATGTCGCTACCTATTATTTGAAGCCTGAGTTTTTTTCTCCCCTTCATTCAAAATAGATGCAAAAATTATGCTTGACCTCAACACGTGTGTTGAGATATTGGTTGTTAATGACAAACTTTAAGACCACATACTTGATGAGATTCAAAGTTATAAGAGGGTGGAGGAGACATTATTTTCTTATGTTTTTCATTCGTATTAAAGCCACCCTACAAGCAAGTAAAAATCCGTATATGTTCAATTTTAATTTATTATTTAACTTTTAATTTTACTAAAATCCTTATGAAGTTATAAATATAATTAAAATTTTTGGTGTGAAGATTATGGTACCACAACGCCTAATCTTCAAAAGCTTGCCATTTGTATTTTATCTTAGCCTTATAATGTATTTTAATTATGAGCGCAACTGGAGTGTTTTTTAGGCCATTCACACAAAGAAGCACAATAGGTTGACTCAAAAACACTTGAATGACCTTGTATATGTGCACTACAACCTTTGGTTTTGTTAGGTTCCGAAATTGCAGGTCCACAATCTTAGAATTTATTCTTATCTTCAAGGTCAAGGATATGAAGCCAAGAATGTAAAGCATGTGTTCATCAATAGATTATGGATCATTTAAAACTAACTTTGAGAGTGGGTAATCTCTCCTAGTCTTTGGGATCAACTTAAACTCAGGAGGATATTTCTAGAAGTACCCTTAACAATGTTTTACACCTACTAGAATGTAGCATTATAACAATCAACAACTATACCCAAATTAATACTTAACCCCAATATTTATCACTAGGTCAAGATCAATCATCCACATAACACCTCTTGTATAGTTGTATACCTTGAAAATGAACCTACAAATATAAGCATCATTGTATTCACCTAAGATTTTTTCATTTGTCATTGCATACATAATAAGGCGCAAACATGTGCATAATTTTTTGATGATTTAATAATTTTGATTTGCTTACGATTTGTTCTTTGGTTTGTAATACCAAATCATGAACATCGTGTATATTTTTTAACTGAACCTAATATACTCATATAGCTAACCTAAACAAAGATGGATTTAAAAAAGTGTTTGACCGCCTACTCCATTGGGAAACAAAGTCATGAACAATAAGAGAAAAGGAAAATATTAAATACATCACTAGAACTAGATTTAGATTAAAATGAAAATTAAAGATTATATCAAATATGATGGACATGCTCAAAACTCCATCTTAGAAATACTACATGTGTGTAGTAAAAGAATGACCATCAAAAAACATTTGTAATGCATTAGATGATGCCACACACATCAAACTTTTATTATAATCACACCAACAAACGTGGTGAGAGGAACTATGCAATCCTCTAAATCATTACAAACTAACATGGAAACATTCATTACATAAGATATACCTTACAAAACACTTCTACATGATTAGATAATACATTCAGTTATTTTATGACTTCAGATGCAAAGTTTTTGATACCCTAAAATACATTAGGAGGTTAGCAAACCCAAAAATTGGGGTGGCGACCAAACGTTTGAACGAACCGATTTATATATTGATCTTTCGATTTTTAGAGTCCAGCAACACATGAAAGCCTCAAGATGATAAAAGCATTGATGGTACAAGGATACCCACCCTACCTATTCATAGTTGTCCACACATCATGATTTATGTCAAATTGTGAGAAAATTGCTTACAAACACATTGAAATCCGCATGGAAGGCACAAAAGAATACACCATAGATTTGCAAATCCTATTTTCATTCATTTTTCACTAGATTTGATGTGTTAGGGCATGGTCAAGCTAAGAATTCTGCTAAAAATGACATAGGGGAATGAAATGAACACCACTGGAAATGAAAACCCTAACCACTGTATTAAATGCAATACGAGTTAGTTCTTACCTTTTTTAATATGCACCCTTTTTAATTTTAAATGATTTTTGTACATGATTCAATAGCTACAAAGCTCCATTGGATCAATTTTGGAATTTCTTGAACATTTTTGCATTTACCACTAGAAGTTGTGGGTAAATATGCACCCTTTTGATGAATAGTGGTTTATGGGTGGAAGAAACCTTAAACTAGAAAACAATGATATCAACCTTAGTCATAAATGGTCTTCTAGGTATGCAAGGAGGTAGGTAAGGTCAAATAGTGAAAAGCATGAGAGTTTCAAATTGTTGGGGGTGACTTCTACTTCATGCTTTTGGTTGAGATGTCAAGGATCGGGGGTGAAAATAAACTCATACTATTAATGTATGTGGAATGGGGGAAGTCCAAATAAGCAATCTTGATAAGGGAATAAAGTTCAAAATATCGAGGATCAAGAGTTAAGCATACCTTGTGACAAGTACCCAAAGAGAGGGAAGGTCGAAAACCTGACTCTAAATGAGTTCTTAGTAAAATGGTTTGGGAGTCAAGGGGTTAGAATTGGCAGAGAAGGCATTATAGGAAAGGAAAGTTCAACAAATATAATTAGGAAACTTTTAGAGGGTGAGGGGTTGGGATGTCGAGGATCAAGGGAAATGTATGTCGAGAAGGGGAAGTCCAATGGACCAATAAGGATAGAGGGAAAGGTGGAGATGGGAAGAGTGGCACATCGAGATGGAAAAGTCTAAAATTTTGACTAAACACTCAAACAAGTTAATTTTTTTTATTAAAAAATGTAATAATTCATGTGAGGGAACTAGTTTCACCCATTCTTAGTATTACACTCTCAAACTTGCTTACACAGTAGAACAATTTCACTAGCATAAAAAGAATCACCACAACATCATAAATATTAAACAAATGAAAACTCATAGTTGATTCACCAATTGTAGTACTAGGTGTATAGGAGCGAATTTGCACCCCTCTCGCAAATTCCCCTTTTACACCCTCTACTTTAGAAAAATCAAACCCAACTAAGAAATTCCACATCACCTACACGCCTTCATCAGCTTGGCGCTTGTCCTTTGTGTTGGCCGGGGAATTTATGTCGGGGATCGTCTTGGTGTCGCGAGACGTTTACTTGCTGCTTGTCGTCCTTGGCGATTCTTGCCTCTGGAATCCGCAGGGATGTTACATTTCCCATTGGGGATGAAGCATAACACCTCTACGTCGACCAACTAACCCAAGAATGGCTCTTTCCCTCCCATTTTCATCTTCAAATGCATCTATCTCATTTTCATTCCATCCTCTACAATCTCTTGAACAATTTCTACACACTAGCTTGATCTCTTGAGCATTGCTTAGCAATTTGTTGCTCCATCAACTCCATCAAGAACGTGTTGTGCTACCATACATAAAATTTGTGATTTTTGGTGTCTTGCAAGACCTCCTTCATCACTACTACGTTTGTGTCAACTTTGCCAAGTTCATAGTCTTGCATTCTCCCTTCATTGGCCTTGAGTTCCTTTGGGTGGAGGTGGTATTGCTTCAATATCCTTCTTTCGTTGTGGTTTGATAGAGTAGCATTGTGTTTTTTGTAGTGTTTGATATTATCCTTTCTAGCATTTCCTTTATTGTGTTTCTATTTCTCTTCATCTATCTAGTTGTTCATGGAGGTGGAAACACCAAAGCGGGGGTTTGATTGAGGCAAACCCTATACAACCCGGCTGTTTTTCCTCTCTTGGTGTGTGTGCGGTTATGCGTGCGTGTTGGAGCTTACTGAGTGAACTAGACTCTTAGTGAGTTGATCTTCATCACCTTCGTTTTCGTCATCTTCTTTATCACCTTTATAGTCATTTCTTGTATTCTGTCATTTATCATTCTATTTAGTATGTTAAACTTCATTGGCTAGACTGTCAGTAGGTTTTTTGTACATTCAGTACTATACTTTCACACTTTTGGTCTTACAAATGCCAACTTAAAGAGACACTAAGCCCTACTTGTTGTCCACGGCTTGCTATTATCCTGAGACAAAGTTGTTTGAAAGTCTGATTCGAGTTCTAGAAATTGATTACGTTTAGCCCCATCAAATTTAGATGGTAGAGTGGCCAGCTTACTTAGGGGGGTGCTCCTGCATTTTCTGTCGCATGACCTACAGAACTCTCCGAACTTGAGGTAGGTGGGGCATCCCCTTCATTCTGGCTCACCATGACTGGAGCCTTGGTGTGGATCCACTCTACATTTTTGGTGAACCCGATGTGAACCATTTTGATTCCATTTAGTAGTGTTGAAGGGTCCTTTCGATACGTTCTAGGAGCATTGTAGGTATGAGTGTTGTGAGGCATTTCACCTTGCAACCCAAGTTGTGACCATTAGTAGGTGTAGTTGGAAGGTTGCGAAACAAAGCCTTAACTCAGTCACTATCCTATTTAAAACCTTTGGGGGCTCTGTGAAAGTTCTGCCTAGTATACGCAATGGCATCCTTCTCACATCTGCCCATCCCATCTGTGCAACTTGCAAGTAGTTCCCCTGGTATAACTTTCACCTCGTAGGACTTGTCGATGAACTATAACAGAGAGCCATCTCCCTTATACATCCCTACACGAATCAATGGAAACATTATAACAAGTGTTCTTGTTGACCCAACATGTCGGGTGAATGTCATCACTGAAGAGATTATGATGATCAATTTCTTGCACAAAGATGGGTATGACAAATCCAAGAGTACCATATGTACACACGATGGGCTTTTTGTACCTCCCATCGGTTGCATCACCTTGTCTAACTTAGTTAGACCTAAATCCGTAAATTTACTCTTTGACATGAATGTAGTTCCCTCAATAGTGCATAAGTGTATGAAATTCATCCATGAGGGTACAATGCATGTAGTCCAGGAAATCGGCTATAAGCCGACGATTATGCGTGGTGGCTACTTGTTGGATCACTTATGGCTTGCACCCGTTGGCTTGCTTCCTCCTAGGACCGACCTCTTGTACAAAACCTATGTGAAGTACAAGAGTGGGCGCTTAACACCTACGGTGAGATACCCTCCCTCTCCCTATGTCGTCTTGCATAGGGCTTGCCTAAAGGTTGACAACGATGCCACCTTAGCCCGGAGAAGGGAGGAAGAAAAGCACAGGGTTCTTCCAGATGTCTTGCACATCTCATTTCCTCTCTCTCACCCTCTTGCGGCATCATCAGTGCTGCTCCTAGGTGTAATGCCCCTTAAAGGAATCAAACAATGTAGAAACGAATTATCAGAACATTTTTTTTTAATGTCATTCGATTAAACAAATGCCTTAAGGATTCCAAGACGATGTTACTTTAAATATAATAATGAAGAACTTAACACCATAATGTTAAAGTTATAAAACACAAGTACATAACATATACAAGAATGTTCCGCTTCCATAAACTTAAACAGTTCAAGTCATTTACATGTTCAGATTACATCCAGCGAGATTCTCATAAATCTCAATACATCTAATGATGTTACAATGAGTACACCCTCAATCATGAGGTAAATATACAAAGAGGGTAATCATCTCCTCACATCAGATATCCACATCCGAATGCGCTCTACGTCCACTGTCACGAACATCTAAGTAACAAAAATCTGCTACAAATATAAAGCCATCTGTAAGAGTATCCAATGAAAGTGTAGCACGGTTTCCACCCAACCACGTGGAACCCGAAGGTCCACTCCCTCCATGCTAGGAGATAGGGACAGGTCCAAAGGACAATCAAACACAGAACATTGAACATACTTTACATTACATGGTTGACTACACATAACGACATGACCACATTAAACCAAAGTATATACATCATAAGATTTTAGAGACAACAACCATATAACAGTTAACTTCACACAAGGGACTACAATCATGCTTCAGGACAGAGTGTCATCAGGTCATTCAGTTACCACGAATCTTCCCTACAACTACATCGGCCCTCATCGAGTTACCGGTGATCCACAGATTCCCGGCCCTTAGACAAACTGATGTGGAATCGAATCACCTTTCAAGTAGACAAGGAAATCGACTAAGCCATTCCAGGCATTCTCAACCTACCCTTAATCTAAATGAGCATTAAGGAACTAGGTGAGGCATTTATTTATCTGAACTTATTTAATGAATTCCTAGGTACATTTATTAAAATTTTCACTGAATTAATAACTTTCGTTAGGTTACCCTGGCCACCACTTTGGGTTTCGGCCCCTAATAAAAGCCACTCTTCCTAGAGACATGACGCCACAACCAAATACTAGGGACTGCCAACATGCGTATAAAATAATACCATAACAAAACACATCTCATTCATAGTCCAATCGTGGAACAATTCAAAACACCACAAGGTGACAAATAAATTTTGCTTGGCAAAGTCCCAAAATAGATCATTGTATTAAAACAACAATAAAAAAGTATTAAAAGTTCTTTTCTTTAAAATTAATAGTCTAGCCTCCAAGATAAGGTACACATAACTCAAACATTGATTTTCACACTAACACATACAGGTTAACTAACACACAATTTGTTAACGCATATTGGTTTGCTAACACACTGTTCGTTATCACATATCTGTTCGGTAACACATAATCTGCTAACACACACTGTTTTGCTAACACAAGCCAGTACATGCTAAATTAAATAGAAACTAAATTTAAGTTTTGTATCAAACTACAATCTGTGTTCACACAATTAGAAACTGTGCATCATGCAAGTGAAAGACAACTAAGTGGAGATATCTCATATAAGAATTCAAGTAGCAAACTCGTCATGCAATCATAATGATCTTTAAGTTATCAAAAGAATTTCATAAAAATAACAGAAACTTCAGATAGTTGTACATGCAGCATGAAGAATGCACGTCATGCAAACAAATATTCAAATAAGGTTAATATATCTACACTAAATACATGCCAGTATCATATCAGTTTAAATTTCAGCGAACTTAGGAATTTATGCCTGAGATCGAGCAGATTATTTCTCAAGATTGACATAACTTATCAGCCACACTGTGTTTCATTGGCGACAAAAGAAAACTAAGAAAGGTGTATATATAGATTCCAACAAGCTCAAGTTAGCTACAGTCTTTCCATATATAAATGGACAAAGCTAAAAGTATAAAAATAAAACCCAAGTGATTCAATAAGTTTGTTATTCAGAGGGAAACTAAAGGAGAGTTGCGTCGGCTGCACTCAACAGATTTTACTAGGATTGATGATCCAAAGGTAAACTAGAATAAATGTCATAACAAGAAATTACTACGAAACCTATCCAGATATAAGCAGGAAACTTAGTCAGCATTATAAAACTAACAGCAACATAAAGAATGACTAAAAAGGAGAATTTAGCACCGGTGGCACCAAGATTATTCTGCAAAGCATGAGAATGGAGAAAGTGTGTATAACTAGCTAAGTGAAAGTTTTGAAGAGCAAAGAATAAATCAACATTATGATTACCTAAATAACAGAGATGCCGAACCTCAACAACATTCAATACTTCAACACTACATCAGCATTAGATGCCAATAGAATTAGGGAGGTTGAATAAATGTTTGCACTTTTCTATGTTAAAGTGTTGCAGTTGGGACTAACAGTTTAAGAATCAAATAAGATTAACTATGAGCACAATGAACTGGCAGCAAAAAATAGGGATAAGAGGCGCACTAAAATGAGTTTTGCAAGGTAGCGGATTATGAACATAGATCACCAATTAGGGAGGTAATTTATGTTTCCAGATTGCAGGAGGACAATAGAATTTTGCTATATAAATCAATACTCTGAGTTACTGTGCTTGTTCAGGGAATTACATCGTGCACAAAAAATATCACTTATATGACCAAGTGCTACAGATGTGACAATTGTCAGAGAAATCAGAAAGGAGATTTATTACTCTTCAGACTTCAATATTCAAGCGTAGTATTTGAAAGAAGCCAATAGAAATTCAGAAAGATTATTTAAATCTATACTCCCTACCATGTACAAGTGATGCTGTTATGACAGAATGCGTAAGGATCCAAGTAGTTTAAAAATTTGGTTAAGACACAAATGTCCATAAAGAAACCAACACCAATAACAATACCATGATCTTATAAATTTTCATAGAACACCAGATTTCTGATTGCCAATGATAAAATAAAATAAAATAGATTATAAAGTCACCAAAATCGAATTAGATCCTTGAGTGAGTTCAGATACTAGAATGGAAGGTTGGTGCTGAGAAAGAAACCACGATCTGCATTCATGATATTGTGATATCAATTTACCTAGCACTGACAGTAAGAGAATAAGGGTACAAAACTTCTTATTTAGCCAAGACAACTAGAATATAAGAAGAGAACCAATCACTACAAGAGGGTAATAGTGACGATGACTACGCTGGAAAAAGAAATAGTAGAGAACTCCTCGTTAAATTGCCAACGCAACACCCAAAATGGAATGGCCACCGCTAGGTTATAGGCAAAACCATAACTAATCAAACTATGTAAGGTGTCCAAAATATAATCAATGATCAATGAATTAGATTAGAGAGAGATGGCAATGTTATATGTTGTAAAGAATCATTTATAGAGATAAAGTTGAGCGCTTTTCTTCCAAAAATGATGGTAGATTACTAAGAGATCAGATGGTGTTCTCTCAGCCCAAAATATGACGCCGATAGGAAGGATTCCTTTTAAAACATTAACAAGATTGTCATAAAGCAATCAAATGAATGAACAGAGAGAGAAAATGACTTGAGTCCACTAGAAAGAATAAATGCATAAGATAGCTATAAAATATGGTAATTAATAGATTTGAATAACCATATACAAAACAACGCCGATGGGAGAAAAGATTCTCTTCAAAAGATAATTTTATAATATTAAAAGAAAATAGGTCACACCTAAGGGGACCAGTGCCAGTAACATTATTGGTGTACTTATCATGCGTTTCCAGACTCCTTCCTAAATATCGAATTACAACCCTATTTCACTATACTTTCAAAAATTGTTTCAAAACTATACAACAAAATTTTCATTTCAGTTACATGTGCAGGTTGGGAAGGGTAATTATTTTCCATAAAATTTACTCAAGACTTTACAAAAGAAATAAGAAACAACAGAAGAAAACCTGGATAAACTGAAAAACTGAACTGATACGGAGTCTGAAATTCCTGTGAATTCTGCTCAATTCACCAGATCTTAGCAAAAGAAATATGAAAACAATCCTTTTTCCCAATTTATTTCTATAATCGAATACTGTTGTGCAGTTTCCTTCCAAAACTACTATCATAAAAGCTTTTCTGAAGATTCTCTCTGCAAGATTTTCTCCCTACTACTGCCGTGAAGTTCTTTTCCTACCCTTTACCGTGAAATGAAATTCTACCGCCTAAAGGCTAATTAATGCAAATTTATCATCCTAAGTTAACTTAGTGTTTGTAAACATGCATTCCTAAATTTTCTCATGTAGTTAAAAAACATTAAATATCAAAGATATTTTCCTTCATTCAGATATTTTAACTTTTCGAAATCAACCCTTTTTAAAATACTTTTTTTTTTCACTTAAATTTTATTTGCACAAGTAACTTATTAATTTATTTTTAAGAAATACCTTTTCACAATTTTCACATTTTCTTTTAATCAAATGACTTGCTTAATTTAAACTAATAAATTAAACAATAAACATAACATAAACGTTTATTCTAATATTTAAACAAATTTGCATTTAATCAATATATCAACAAATTAGCCACTTAACTAAATTACACAATAATTAATTTCCAAATAAATAACACTAACAAAACTGACACAACAAGACAAAACAACAATGACCATAGGCGACAATAGGATACTCATTCAACGAAGAATGATGGTTAAACAAGGACCATACACTATCTCTGAATCAACATGATTTAATTGGATTAAAGTATGCTCAGACCTGACAAGCAGGTGGAGTCGATACTCGGTACCTGTATCTGCAGAAAACATCAACGTTAGAACATACATATACTCATGTTAGAAAACACACTATGAATAAGATTTGCAGCATAGCAGGGTACTCACGAATGAGTAATGCCATACTGTCTTCTTCACCGACACAAACGAGCATCATTACATCATAATCATAAATCACCTCATGATAATCACATTAAAACTCATAACAACATGAACCATGCCACACACATGTCTACCATAATGTCGGATACATAAATAAAAACAACCAACCAAATATCATAAGTAACTTATCAATAGAACAAAGACAAACTAAAACCAACTGTCAAAACTGGAGGGACACTACATCCTCCCCCCCTAGGGTAAGGATTACTCATGGAAGCTTGCAAATAAATAAGAATACAACTCTCTCATACGTGTTGCATCTTCCCAAGTAAATGATGCCTCATCAGTAGGATCCCATTGGACCCTCACCTAATCAACGTCACAACCTCTGAGGCCAAGCCTTCTATGCTGGAGAATGCCCATAGGCTTCAAAACCAACTGCCCGTCCTCTACCGATAATGTGTTCCATTTGAGCATGTGTGAAACATTAGGATGATAAGTTCTAAGAATAGATACATGATAAACGTCATGAATGCATGAGGGGCTAGGTGGCAATGCAAGACGATATGCTACTGGCCCAATCTTCTCAAGAATCTAAGTACTATATCCGTGGATGTCATAAATATTCTTCACATACACCTATACTAATGTTCCCTGAGTTTACTTCCTTGTATACGCTCACCAAGTCAGTATCTTACGTCCTTGGAGAGAAATCACAATACAACACATGGTCAACCATTGAAATCAATAAATAAAATAATTTAGCCACAAAAGTTATAAATAATCCTTAAATGAAATTCAATTTCAACATTAAATTAAGAAGTATGTGCAATGTGAACACTAAATCAAGTGTAACCATGAGGGTCACATGTAACTAAGATCACAAAGTGTGGCTAAACTATCACAATCAAACATAAATAAGGTGTCAACCTTCGCAATCAACATATGATCATCAAAAATTACAAAGAAAGTTCACAATCTTCAAAATAGTACAATACATCACTATGTGACTAGACACTAGCCACCTAACAAGGAAGAAGGGAACTCTTTCAGGCTATAACAATAGTAGTCTTCTAGTGGTACAAACTGATCTCCGACACGTCTTAATTATATGACGTAGAAGGCAATAGGATAATATGAACTATATAGTCTAACACCAAGGACAACGTAATGGGCTTACTGATATCCAGAGTACCCAATGTTAGAACCTAGCGCTCTGATACCATCTGTAACGCCCCGCCAGGGATTCCAAAAGACATTGCATTGAGTAACGAATAAACCGAATAATTTTTTTTTAAAAAAATCATTCAATAAAACAAATGTCTAATGGATTCCAAGACAACGTTACTTATACATTATTATTATAAGAACATCACACCATAATATTAAAGTTATAAAATACAAGTACAAATCATATTCGTGAATAAACCACTTTTCAAAACTTATACAATTCAAGATATTCTTAAATTCTGATTACATCCAGTGAGATTCTCATAAGATCTCAATACATCATAATGATGTTACAAAAAGTATACTCATAAACATGAGTTAAATATACAATAAGGGAAATGATCTCCTCATATCAAATATCCATATTTGAACACGATCTGCGTCTAGTGTCTCGATCATCGAAGTATCAAGAACTAGCTACAAGTAAAATGTCATCAGTAAGAGTATCCAATGAAAATGTAGCACGGTTTCCACCCAACCACGTGGAACCCTAAGGTCCACTCCCTCCATGCTAGGAGATAGTGACAGGTCTAGAAGATAATCAAACACAAAACAATGAACATACATTACATTACATGGCTGACTACACATAATGACAAGACAATATCTTAACTACATGATCACAAGTAACCACCAAGAGACAATAACAGTAACACAAGTGACTCTACAAAAGAGACCACAAACATGCTTTAGGATAGAGTGTCATCACATAGCTGTTCTAAGTTATCCTGGTGAATCTTCCTAGACTACCGGCCCTCTTCAAGAGTTACCCTGGCAGTCTCTACCGATTCCTGGCCCTTAGACAAACTCATGTGGTGCCGAATTACCTTTCAGGAAGACAAGGTAGACAACGAAGCCATTCCAGGCCTTCTCAACCTATCCTTAATCTAAATGAGCATTAAGGCACTAGGTGAGGCATTATGTTAATCTTTTTGATTTAATGAATCCCAAGTTTATTTATTAATATT
>VDFB02172906.1:0-32212 GCA_007258455.2 Sequoia sempervirens | reverse complement strand
AAATCAAATTTGTACGCCGCAAAGGCCCACCAAAGCAAAGATTAAAACCATGTGGATCCCAAAGAAAAAAGATGCAATACCATTACATAAAAAATCTGTAAGAACATCCAAAGTCGCCAATCCAAAAGCTCATCATACCCCCCTTTCATCTCCTAAGTCTGTTTTGGGTCCTTATGTCCCAAAATTCACCATTTCATCTCCTCCATTATCCCCACATTTCGCCATCCCTTAATCCTCTTATCTTTTCATGTCCACCACCACATGTGTCAATGTTGGTCCTGAACACATCTCCCCATCACATATCTACCCCATCATTCCATCCATATCCTTCGCAGCATCCCATCCATTATCCCATGTATCTCCCCTCTCAAATCCCCTTAATTCATCCTCTTGCATAATCCATTTATTCATAAGGTTGTACCAACATCCAACAGTCACTTCAAACATGGGCTCTTAACACCTTGATCCTTATCACATGTCCTTACCCATCTCCTTCTGCATAACATCCAAAAAAAAATCATTCATCTAATGGTGAAAACTTGGCAAACAAGCGCCTTGGATAAGTATCATGATAAAAACCTGGCAAACAGGCGTCATGTGTAAAACCACCATCTACACTTGGGGGCAACTTCCTGGTATGTATTCCCTCTATCCGCTATGCACCCGTCTTCCTGTTATCCATCCTCTTCATAAATTCCCCCCATCCCACCTATCTTTCGCATCCTACCATCATATCCCATTTATCTTCCAGTCCCTCCATCCTTCTTGTGATCTTGATCAAAATTGGGGCACCTATCTATGCATGATTTGGACACCTATTGGTATACATTCCCTTCATCTATACTCTATCATATTCCTTGGTCACCCATCCTGTTCTCTTTCAGTTATCTCCTTTATCTTATCATCCACTCATCTTACGGCCCTCATGCCTCATCATATATGACATATCTAGAGTGGGGGCATATGCTTCCTTTGTGACATAGTCCTTGGAGACATCATCCATCAAAACATTCTTTCATCTCCCTATCCATCTATCATAGCATCCCTTCCATCTCCCCGTCCTTATCTTCGTATCCATCTATCCTAGCATCCCTTTCATCTCCCAATCCTTCTGTCCCTATCCATCTATCATAGCATCCCTTCCATCTCCCCATCCTTATCTTTGTATCCATCTATCATAACATCTCTTCATCTCCCTATCCATCTATCATAGCATCCCTTCCATCTCCCCATCCTTATCTTCGTATCCATCTATCATAGCATCCTTTCATCTTCCCATCCATCTATCATAGCATCCCTTCCATCTCCCCATCTACACTAGCATCCCTTCCATCTCTCCATCTATCCTAACATCCCTTTCATCTCCCAATCCTTATATGCCTATCCATCCAAACAATCCCTCCCATCCCCATCCCTATATCTCTATCCATTCTTTCCTTTTTATCCTCATCCCCTATCATCCCATCTCACAATCCCTTGTCATTGGTATCTGGCTATAGGCCTCCCCCCCATGCAACCCAATGCCATTTATCTCATCATCATCACCCCTGCTTCTCTTGCACATCTTTCCAATCCCCTATCACTTTTCATCACTCATCTATCTATCATATCATCCTCCCAAGTCATTTTATTGCTTTGGATAACTATCCCATCCCTGAGCTTTATGTGAACGTCATCATCCAATCCAATCCAATAGGTCTCTCCTATCTTGTCATCTCAGTCCCATCTTTTTATCCACTTATCCTATCATCCATCATCCTTTATCCATTGTTTGGCCTTGGTCTTGTCGAACTACGTTGCCCCTGTGCTTTCACGTAGGCAAGGTCGATCATTTGATCCGCCCCCGGGGTTCCATCATCGATCTTCATTGTCCACTTTGGTCCTCTATCGTTTATCATCGGTCTTTCTCCTTTTGTCCATCCTATCTTTACCATCCATCAAGGTCTCCATCTTGGTCAGTCGTCCACCTTTCACTGAACTACGAGGGCTCTGCGCTTTCACGTAGGCAAGGCTAATCTTTGATCGGCCCCCGAGCCCCTAGGTCTTTAGGTTTTGTCAGTCCCATGTCTTGTCTTCCTTGTGTCGTTCCATCAAGCTATGCCCTTATCTAGCTGGTTCTTAACACACGAGATCCAATCGATTTTGAACATCCTGTGTCATAACGATATTTTAATATCCATCATCTTTGGTCTTAACAGGATGTATCTTTCCTAACAGACCTCATCAATCCCATCTATCCCCTTGATCCTATGGCAAAGGACATTTGAAATTGATTGCGATCTTTTGATGCTTTTGGCTTTTGTTTATCATTTGAGCTCCCTATCATCACTTGTCAAGGCCACCATGATCCGTCATATTATGGTGTGTTTTGATTGGTCAACATAGGGGCATATCTTGATCTTTTTATGTCTATTTGTGTCTTCTTGGTTGTCCCACATAGTACCCACCAAGATCTCTGAGGTCTTGTGTTATGCTGGGGCATCCTTTTGTGCTTGTGGTTATCTCAATACCTGGCCCGACCAAGGTCTTTGTGACTTTGGGGTGTTGGGGTCGCCTTCTTGTCTATTGTGTTTGTTTTATGCATCAGACACTAATTCGCCTTGGTTCCACATACCTTGGCACTTGGTGTCTTATGCTATAGCAAAAATCAGTGCTCTGAAGATGGCAAATTGTATTAGGATTGCATTTCATTTTCCATTCTATCATCTTGCATGTATTCCCCCATCCATTCATCCTTCATCCTTATCTCACATCTCTATCCAATCCCCATCCATTCCACTTAGCCTAAATCACCTAATCATATCCTTGGTCTTGTCCCCAGTCTCGTTACTATCCTTGACCCCCCATCATCATCATCATCCATTATTATCATCCATATCCCTTTGGTGTTGTTTTGGGATGTATCCTTCCCTCATCAACAACACTTTCATCATCATCATCAGGAGGTATTCTTCCCTATCCCTTTGGTGTTGTTTTGGGAAGTATCCTTCCCTCATCAACAACACTTTCATCATCATCATCGGGAGGTATTCTTCTCTAACCTTTGGTGTTGTTTTGGGATGTATCCTTCCCTCATCAACAACACTTTCATCATCATCATCAGGAGGTATCCCTCCCTATCCTTTAGTGGTGTTTTGGGATGCATCCTTCCCTCATCAATACCACTTAGTGGGATGTATCCTTCCCTATCCTCGTGTTGTTTCAGGATCCTTCATCCCCTCATTAACAACACTCCATCCATCATCAACCCCATTTTGGCTTGTACCTTGACTGGGGCAACATCATCTTTGTCTCTGCATCCATTTGTGCTTCATCCATCTCCATATCACTTACTCTCTTACCCATCACCTTGCATCATCTTCCTCATCTCCCCTTACATCACATCATCTATTTCGAGAGCACACACGTGTTCTCTTCAACCCGCATGTCCTCTCGAGGGGGCATCCTTCATCCTAATTTTCATCATCTTCATCTTTCCTTCCTAGTCACTTCTTTGAATGTGGGGCATCTTTTCCAATCTAACCATCTTCTTCTAGGTTCTATATTTTAATATTCTTTGAAATGATGCTACTTCGTAACACCATCTCAAAGAGGGGAAAATGTAGACATTCAAATTTGGACACTTAATTTATCCAAATTTATCACTTTTCGTCTAAACATCCTCTTATCTTAGTTAATTAAATAATATTACTATTATTTAATTAATATTTTAATTTGCCATCCTAAAATATTTAATTAATAAAATACCTTACCCTCCTAATCCTCTTTTCATCAAATAAATATTACATTTATTTAATTCCTCACATGTCATTTTCATCTAATCCTAATCCATCTCCTAATTTCTTCATTAGGGATGTGCACATGCCTAATCCTTGATTAGGATGTGTCACATCCTCCAACTTTTGCAAGTTGGCTTCTAATCCTCATTTATCTTCTAATTACTGATTAATTAAGCCTAATCATTCCCCAAGGAATTTTTAATTCCTTTTTATTCTTCCTAGATTCCCCTCTTTTATATGTGAATTTTTAATTCACATTCCATCCTTCCAAGGCTTCTAGAACCTTGGACTTGTCACAATCTCTACATGTGACCAACCTTGGACTTGTCACAATCTCCACATGTGACCAAGTCCCACCTTTTTGGAGCCCACCTTTTATCCTCTAGATCATCCTATGAGTGTGAATTTTTAATTCACATTTATATCCCCAACCACCTTTCACTTTCCCATGTAGATTTTTGAGGAATTCCAAAATTCCTCAAATGTCCCTTTCACTCCCACTTGGGGACAAGAAATCCCTTTTTGTGGAAATCCTCTCATCCCCCAAGGTGCATGTCCTTTTCCACCTCATGTACCTTTTTGACAACTCATCTCCACCTCATATCCCCTTGTCCACTTCACCCTCCACATGTCAAGATGTGAGGGCTTGTGGGTTCTCAACCCACCATAGCCCTTCATCTTGACCTTGTTGGATGCATCTCAACCGTTGAATTCTCTAGAGAATTCAAATTCTCCTATAAATACCCCTTCTCAAGGGCATTTCCAACACTTCTTCATTTGAGCAACTACATGCTGCTAATTTGTCTTCTCAACACTTTTCACTTTCATAACTACATGCTGTCCATTTGAATCCTCAAGCCTTTTCAATCATTTAGCCATCTTTGCTCATCATCTTGCATATTGAATCTTGCATTTAGACATTCAAACAATCATCTAAGGAGCACACAACCAATCCAAGCAAGGGCCAATCAAAGAGGTATAAACCAAAAGGGAGGTAAAAATATTTGTGTTTCATTTTATTTGCATTCATTTTCGTTGAACCACTCTTTTGGCTAATCTTGAGGTGTCCTTGGTATTTTGTTATTCATGTTTCTTAGTTATTTTGCATATTTAGAGCAGTAGGAATTCCAAGGTATTACATTTCTATTCACTGGTATTCTTCCTAATCTCTTCCCTTTGTGTATACTTGACTCAAAGATTTAAAAAAAAATAGCCCCTACAAATAAGCCATGGTATTGGGTTGCATTTCAAAATTCCCCACATGTTGAAAGTGAGAGAAAAATCTGTAACAATCATCAAAAATGGAAATACAAAGTGTTGCCAAAATTCCCTTCAACCGCCAACTAGGCCATATATCCAATGTCCACATCACCAAAAAGCTACACAATCATCATGCAAACCCAAAAAAATTGGACCGCCCACGAAGAACAAGAGCGACCACCACAGTAATTTATCAAACAACACAAAATTTGCAAAACCCACACAAATTATTTTAACCAGAGGCATGACAAGCACTAGCACTTAACCCACGATACATGCGCCCACTTCACATCATTGTGAGAGATGGAGAAGAAACTTCTACTCCTTCCTCATCCTTGTCTTTTCAAGGAATAAAACCATCACGTCTGCTTGGAGTCCTAACAACCAATGGTGGAACAGACAATATCTCCACTCCATGGACCTCGGTTTGGTTGAGCATCATGAGATATTGCATATAACCAGGGTGATTCTTAGTAGCGCTCTCGGATGGGCTATCAGTGACATCAATTGGTGATTTTTTTCAACCAAAGGAATTGCATTCATACCTAACCTTCCTACAAGCTCCAGAGCCAAACTGTGTAGTTTCCTTACCCTTCTCCATTTTCTCAACAACAATTCCTTGGTATTGTATCCTCCTACTACATCTAGAGGGAACATTCACAAGGATTTTGATAGGGGCCTTCTCTTCTTCAATAGGAGCGCACTCACTTGTCTTGTGCCCAGAAGTGTCACCAGGAAAATTTTGTGTGTTGAGTTAGGACAACCTTCTCATAGGTACCTCAGACTTGATTGACTTGCTCATTTTTTATGCCTGGTAATCTCTTGAGCTCACAATTGAGAACTCCTCGCTTTTCACAAATTTAGAAGGATGCTAAATACTGAATACGAGAGTGATAACCACTTCATCCATATTTATCGAGCAATTTTGGTGATGTTTTCTCCTCAGTGTTGGTGTCACATGCTCGAGAGATTAATTAATGGATGGCATCAATCTATTCACCATTAACAACTCAAGTACTTGGATATTTGCAAATCACTCCACATAATGGATACGAATTAATTCATCACATGCATAAGGAATCAATTTGATTGTCCCTGAGGATAACACACCATTAATGCTTTAATGGTTGTAGAACAAAAATGGCTATCACATGCGTGTGTTGTTCATTTTGAATGTATTACGTTGATCTGATAGTGAGCTTGACAATTGAGCTACCTAGATATGGTCAAATCGAGTTTGAAAACCCATACCCATAGCTCATCACCTTTTGGCCAATAAGAAAAATTTGACTTGGTGACAAGTCACTTATTGAATGAGATTAGCTTTGCTCTGTACTACGGTTGAGAATGCCATGTGTCACCATTTTGCACACCTTGCAAGTGGTTATGAAAGCATTAATCATGTACTACAAGGTGTGCGATGAAAGACAAAGATTAAACCTTAATCCATCATTACAACTATCGATCTCACTGCCATCGGTTATCAAGTGGGGGTACAAGGGTTGGGCTCCATATGACGAGGACACATTTCAGCATCTCACAAACCTCACACACTTCAGGATGGCCCTTCATTACTACCCATGTGGTGTGCGATTGGCGGCAGGGATTCAATCTCGATATCCAATGGTTCCTATTCATGCACACACTTAATGTTAGTCATAAAAGGGGCTACAACTAGGTCAACGATGACAAGACCCTTAAGGGTGCCGACTTGAAATTCTTTAAACATTATTTGCCTGACTTGGGAAAAATTTGGCATAGGATGAAATGCATGGTGACCATTTGTCCTAACTGAAGGGGTTGGTAACCCAATGTGTCTAAAGGCTTAGGTTATGACTTACATAACTAGCAACCAATAGGAACAAGTCACTACAAGATTATAACAATGGAGGGTTTTTGGGATACTTATGAAATTAGGGTTTATAACCAGACCCTTCACCCATTATGACTATAGAACTCAAAACCATGACTCAAAATAAGGTTTTCTCATAAATTTGCATAATTTTTAAAAGCTCCATTAGTGGCTCATGCTCGGGGACGTATACCCCCAGTGGGTATAGCAAAAATCCAAATTTTAGGTTGAAGAAAACTAGGGTAGAAACAAAAAAACCCAAGAGATTTCCCGGATAAAGCAAGCAAACACAACAAAAAGGAAACACACCAAACCAAACCTATGTACATTATTTATAGACTTATACAATTCCATTTATTCTCAAAATCCCCATTTAAAAAATTGGCTTCGATCTTTGAACTGGAGGCCTATGGTTCCCCAAAATTCAAGATTGATTCTTCCCTCTTTCAAAAAATTTTTCTTGCAGTGTTGATAATGGATTAACCTATACATTGTGTAATTCCAAGCAACTAGCATCACCTATTCCACTTACTACAATGCTACCTCATTCATTAGCCTTTTCCACCAAATGCACATCAAATTGAATTGGTAAAATTAAACATTCATACTCCATATTGTCATGAGTTACATCATCAAATTCAATTTTTTCATCAAATTGAAATCCTTCATAAACACTTTAGCTTATACTGGGCCAATCCTTGACAAGATCAGGGAAGAAAAATACAGAATCAGGCATACCTTTAATTTTCTTGTCATGAGTGTTGTCCTCATGGGATGAAAGAAGTTCCATGATAAGATCTAGAAGAAAGGGAGTATCTACAAAGAATTCTAGTGTAGGGTCATACTGATTAACATCATACCTCTGGTTGTCCACACTTTTGAGTTGGTCTTCAAATGGAGCAAACAATTCTGCAATGCTAACATGCTCTACAAATTCATCAAATGGCTCCTTCTCATCAATACATAGTGATGCTCTAATATCAATGCATTCATCCTGGTGTACCATTTGACCACCCAAGAATAGGCTTCCTTCTCTATTAGTGCAAATATCATCATATGGAATATGGGTTGTTGACATTGCAACCACTTTTTCAAGCACATGACCAGGTACCCTGGGAAAATTAACATAATCATCTACATCTCCCTTAATAGTATTGTTTTCAAGACTGCCATTATAGTCTTCAACTTCTTCACTATGTGACCAATTATCACATTTAAATATCAACAAATCTAAATTACACTCTTGGTGTTTTCCATGTGCAATTTTCTCATTAACATGTTGGCAAGTTAATTTATCAACATCTATGCTACCATATTATCCATGCAACTAATAAGTTGTTAAATAAGATTTGACACCTTCAAAGGAAAAGACACAAACCTCAATATCAACTTGGCTCTTATTTGCACCTTCTCCCAGATATTCACCAGTATCATTTTCCACAAACTCATTAGAATTCTCCTCAAAGAGTGGATTGCTCATACACTAGTAAGAGTCAGTATTTATAACCTCATCTTCTAGTGATGATTCATCAAATAAGGGACTGTTCCATATCTTCATGGTATTCATATACACCTTATTGTGCCATATCTTCATGGTTTTCATAAACACCCTTTCCTTTTCATCATGAGGATCCCAATCTTCAAGATCATCATTTCTTTCAAAATCAGTATAGTCACTTGAGGAACAAAGAGAGATTTTTTCAACATCCTCTTCATCATTTGCATTCAAAACTATTGATCTACATTCAGAGAATTCTTCACATGAAGAGAATTGTTCATTGTCAAGCAAGTGTATTCTTTTATAGCTATCGATATGTCCTCTACTAGAGGCAAGAGACTCAACTTTGACATCATAAGAGGAATTTTAGTCAATAGAGGATTGAACAAGTTCAATTTCATCACCTTGGTCACATATTTGTGCATCATCATCATTGCTTATATGAGGATGTGGGATTCGTGTATGTGTAGGATCATCCTAGAAAAAATAGGCCCTTAAGTGGCAAAAAATTTAGAAAAATTAGAGTTAGGAAACTTGACGTAAAAATTTGAATAGGTTATCTATATTATTTCAATAATATGTAAGAATAGAATCTATAGAAAATTAAATGTAGTTTCTAAACTACTATGTTTATTTTTATTTTTAAATCTATTTGGTGAAAATTTGAAATTTCAATGCAGTAGTACTTAAATTTTAGGAAACAATAAGAAGTAGGTGTCTATCGAACACCCTGACCACAATAAAATGTTAATATTTTTTATAATATTTTTATATAAGTAGAGGAATCATGTCCAGATGTGATGCATTTTTTTGTAATGTTTTCCAAGTAAATAATTAATTATGAATTTTTTATTGCAACTTTTAAAAAATATAAAAAATTGTATATCGACCACCTTAACTTGTTCAAAACTTCATGAAATTCAAATTTTTTTAAATCCTATTGCATGTGAAGTATAGAATGTGAAACATGTTTCATATTCAAAAAATGTGATATTGTTTGAAAGCTATAGATGTTTTTCAATCAGCCTATCAATCAGTACTTTAATCGTAATTCAAATAGAAAATGAATAATAATAATTTATTAAATTCAAAGTAAAGCATATATTATATTGGTGGAAAGCTGAGAATCTCCTTTAAAAACTCTTTTTGTTTCATCAATTTTGGGTAAAAAAAGTCGTCAGCCACATACCCTATACATACCCATCATATCGCCACTTTTTGGCCCATCATGATCCTACACATACCCATTCCTCTTTGCATCCCTTGTATTTTTTCATCATGTAGGACATCCCAAGGATGAAAATTATGCATTATTTCCTTTTCCTCATACTATGCATCTTCATCCCCATCACTGTTGCAAGAGTCTTCCTCTATGTTACTTGTGAAATGACAACAATCATTAACCAACTGTTGAGACTCTGATACATCCCTTTGATTTTCTAATACTAACCTTTCCTTTTCCTTATCATGACAACTACTTAGTAGCACTCTGAAGTGACACTTGTCTTGTGTATTGATCCTTAGCCTCCTCTACAACCCCTATCTAGTCAATTACTTGGCTCAAGTTATGGGGTTTCAATTCCTTTGGTAAAGTGCTTAATCCTGATTGATATATGTCACAAAACAAATCAATACATATGGAGTCATCTGGCCTGAGATCCTTAGGTATTTCTAATAAGGTGTCCACAAATCTAGAGAACAAGTCATAAGGTGATTCCCCTTGATACCTCTTCATTTCATGTAAGTTTTTAGCTGAGAATACCAAATTAGCTTTGCCTTGCTCTTGTGTAGTTTTTTGAATCTTTGAGTAATTCCCATAATGTGATAATGGGGAAACTTGTGTGATAGGATGCTTATCCTCTTGGCTCAAACTTCCACTAATTGATCCATAAGCTACACTAGCATGAGAATGATTATAATTATCAGCCTTAGCTACTGCAAATCCTTTCATCATTGAATACTTCAAATTGTTTTCAATATCTATTGCCATTTGGTATGCTTGATGCAATGTGTTAGGCTCCTTCACCCTCAATAAATATCTCATCCTTTTATCAAATGCACCTAGATACACTACTAAACATTCTGCATCATTTGGTCTTATGCTTGCAGGGATCTCTCTTACTACTTTTGAAAACCTAAGATTGAAAGAAGGAACTGACTCATCCTCTTCCTTCTCCATACTCATGAACTTTTGTCTAATTAAAACTGGATCAACTCTTTCTCCAAATTTTTCCATGAACTCTACCTTAAATTCTTCCCATGAATGAATGGAGGAAGCTGGTAGATAAGAGAACCAATCTCTTACATCTCCCCTCAAGGATTGAACAAACAACTTCATGACAACATCTTTGAAGTTCACTTCATAATCTCCCATCATATCAACAAACTATTTTATATGTTTGTTTGTTGATTCAGATTTGTCACCATTGAACTTTGGTGGCATAAAATTTGGATAACCACAAATTTCATCAAAGATAATGGCTTAGTACCTCTCGGTACTAAAATTCCCTTTTTGTGACAAAGGTTGTCCATTATGCATGGTTGGATTTACATCCACACCAAAAGTTGCAGCTTGACAGTCCATCCTTACTCCTCAAAGAGAGTTGAAATAATTTTATGTGCAACTACACAATGCTACACTAATTCCTCTAGCAACTATGATCCTAAGCCTTTTATAGTGCACAATTTCTACAAATTCTACTTAATATCCCACAATATTTGCATGCTTATAACTCACATTTTGAAATGCATGCTAAATTATATCTAATATTCCCTCATCTAGTGCTAATTCACTTAGTAGGGAATCATTTAAAAATTGAGCATGGAAAATTTATCATAATTTTCTATAAACATGATTAATTCTCCTTAAATTCTATGATAATACCTAGAATTTTGTAGTAGTTGACTATCCTTTGCCTTTAAATTTGCATAACTGAATATTTGATGTAAGATTTATTAGGTTCTTTAGTGATGTAAGAAAGGTGGTTAAGACTCTATCCAACTTAAAATGACCAAACTCAATCAAGAAAACATCCCTTGCAACACTATTCTTGCAACTTGTCTCAAACACTTCCCTTAAGGCTTGTAGCCCTCAAAATCCAACTTTTGGAGTTATCTTTTAGAGAAGGCCATACAGAGGCCAACTCAACATCAATTGAGACTCACTTTAGGGTCTAACACCACTTTCCAAAAGATCCCATAAAGTTTCTTTGAGAAAATCTTGCAAACCAATAGACTGTCCCTGTCCTAAAACCACCAATTAGCCCTCTTTTACAAAGGGGGTACATCAAATCACAAAGTTTCCACCAAAACTCAATGGAAAGTCTTTAATTGTGTATCAAAAAAAAAAAATCACCATTAGTTCTCAAATTCATGACCTCTAAACCACTGATCCACCAAACCCTCACTTTTCATGCAAAATACCAAGGGTTTATTGAAACTCACATCACTCAGGCTTAAAGAACTCAATCAATTCCACCAACAAACTCTAAATGGTCTAGAAAAACTCACAAGACCAGTTTTATCAAAATTTTGTTAAAATCTTACTTTAGTTCCTCATTTTCACTTGCAAAGCATGTCAAATTACCCTAGGGAATCACCACAAACCTTACAACATATATCCCCTACCTCCTAAACCATGTGCACACCTAAAATATCATGAAACAAGTCATTTCACCAAGTTACAAGTCATAACAGTAGGTGGAATGACTAAAAAACCATTTTTACACCAATCAAACCCTCAAATTAGTTATATATAGGCAGTTTCAGAAAACTAAAGAGATCTCCCTCAAAACTCAATATTAGAGCCTTAAATTGGATTCAACTGAAATATATTCCATTCCCATACAATATTACACAAGTTTCAAAGCCAACCTCAGAATTTACGGGCTGTACAATTCTTGCAAAGTTCAAGAAAATAGTAAAATTGCATAATTGAGCATTATATTGCTGTGTAAACTTCAAAACAATATTTCAACAACCTTTTTTTTCAAGCCATTGGAGGATTTTATACATATTTAATTCAATTCCAACCACCAAAATGTTCATAGCTGACTTTTGAATGACCATGACCTTTCAACTTCCCTAAAGTTGCAATTTTACATCTTTTGTGCAACTTTTACACTTCACTACAAATGACACCCCTAGACACCTAACATGAATCAAATATGACTAATTACATTATAAAATGGTCTCCAAGACCTTATTTTATGCAAAATTCCAAAAATCCTAAAGCATAGACCTTAAAACCTTGAATTGACAAAAATCTTTCAATGGTGCGCCTACACCATACACCACAGCTTTTAATTTTTCCAAGTCCCTTGGAAAGTTTGTTGTAGCTTGTCCACCTTTATGCTTTTCACATCTCTGACCTTCGTGATTTCCTTCAACAGGTTCACCTTGCTTTAGCTTGTCATTGTCCTTAACATCCTTATCAATGTGTTCACTTGTTTCATAATTCACTCTATCATACAGTACTAAGGGGTGTTCTTTACCTTTTCCTTCATCAAAATCTGATGTCACATTCCTCCTTACACCTCTACACAAGCTTTCATTAACTTCCATCACCTTCCTCTATTCTTCATTCATAGTTCCCTTCTTAGTACCCTTCCTCTCTTCATTTTTTCCTCTATCAGTCTTACAAAAGTCTATACCAATACATTTAGTTGTCTTTGTCAGACCTGTACATACCTTTTCCACTATCCTATCAACAACACAATCCACTGTCCTCTTATTCACTACCTTACCAATCTCAAAAAATTATATTTCAACATCTCTAGACTGCCTTTTCACATGTTTCATCACCATAGGGCACATGACTATCCCTACCAATATACATTCACTCTTTTCTTGCACTTCACACTTACTCTTGATTATACCAACCTGAGACACCATTCCCTCTTCTTTTCTTTCCCACACAAAAGCATTCTTCTTCATCTTTGTCTACACATTGTCTTTATCCTTCCTATTCACTATCCTAATAGCATTAAATTGACTTAGTTGCAAACCTCATGCTCTCACCTTCCTCATTTCTCACCTATTCTTTTCTCCCTATCATGATGATCTCACCTTGCTCTCTTGCCTCTTCAACCAATGGAGTTAATATGAATTTTCTTCCATCCTTTTCTATGCTATAAGTGTTTTTCCTTCCATTATACATAGTTGACCTGTCAAACTGCTAAGGCCTACCTAGCAAAACACGGCAACAACTCATAGGAAGAATGTCACAAACAAATTTATCCCTATACTAACAAATTTGAAACTCAATAGTAGCTTGTTCACTCACCAAAATGGTTTGATTTTCACTAACCAACACACTTTATAAGGCTTCTCTCTAGGTACCCTTCCCAAATTCATTTTTTCCACCATATCACTAGATACCATGTTGTCGGTGCATCTAGAATCAACAATCACTTTACATACCTTATTTTTGCATCTACAAGCTGTCCTAAACAAGGTTCTCTGAATTTTCTCTCTCCATGGATTTCTTCAAGGTTTGTCTTCTCATCATCAGCATCTCACCTACTTCAGGAGCAGCACAAAGAGTATTGAAGTTTGAAATTTCAGCTTCATCTTCATAAACAATTTGGGCTCTCCTATTAGATTTCATTTCTCCTCCACTTGATGTGGTTCTAATCATCTCTAGACACTTGAAGAAAGGGTGACTAAACTCACCACACTTATAACACCTACCTGCAAACTCATTAGAATTTCTTCCTTTCCTAAAGCTTGTTCATCCCCCTCTCCATCCACCTCTTGATTCAGGTGCTTGTTCTTTACTCTTATCAATGTCTTCAAGATCTTCTTTGGAATTTATTGGTGATGAAAATGTACCTCTTCCCCTAGAAGTACTACCTCTTCCTCTTGTTGCCTTCTCTTGTCTCCTCTTGAGTTTTTCTTTTGCTCTTATTGCCATTTGAAAACATTGTTCCACTATTTTTGGTGCCATCAATCTGATTTCATCTTGAATGTTATACCTTAGGCCATTGAGATATCTAGCTACTCTTTCTTCCTCATCCTCCTCATGCTTTTTTCTTATACTTAGTGTTACCATATTTTCATCTACAGGCTCAATTAGGATGAACCATCTATGTTTCAAAATGAATGGTACATTTTAAATGTTCTATATTACATTCAATTATACAAATGAAACAACTTTATGAGATTACAAGAATACAAAAGTATTACATTCATAAAAGTGAATGAGACATAAAATATTTTTACAATCTTTCTAAAAATGTAATCTTTATTCAATGTAATAAGATACATGTGTCTCACACAGCAAACCATGAGACTGACTTTTCCTTGATACAGATAAAGAAGAATCAATACATGAGTAAATGAAGGAAAATAAATGTGCATGTAACAGGGATGACCAGTCATTGCCTGAATGACTGGTTGATGTTTGTCTCGCTTCGGTGTTGTCCTCGTTGCTTGTCCTTCCTAATTTCCACACGCTCCTATTCCTGCGGAAGTCAAGCAATGTATTAGAGTTGTACACTAAGCAATGAAAGGTCATAACCATACACAATCATTTTTATCATCCAACTATGCATGTATTAACTCATCTCTATGTGCATCAAAGGTCAATGAATGCCTTAGGTGTCTAGAAAAACCATTTGGTCAACGTATACACAAAAGGTAGTCATTTTTTCTAACTTATTTGTTTCATGTGCAGCTACAGGTGCAATTATTTATCTGATCAAATATGAGTGGTGGAAATGTGGCTCCCGCAATGGTTTAGCCCAGGTCATATGCACAATGTTTTAAGTAATTCAGTGCATCCAATGCTGATTACCAAGTTTTAAATCTACAAAAACAACTTTTTAAATGTAGATTGCAACTATAGTATGCAATTACAACCATAATATAAGAACATAACTTGTTCTTTTCAAGTGATATTTATCACTATGAGGATATTATATAAAACAGTACTAACAATGAATCCCCATATGAGCAAATCTACTATGACAGACTTATTAAGAATCTTCCCTGTGATAAAAGATAAGGTACAGGTCAAAGAATGTGTTAAGATTAGAGTAATATTAAATGATGATAATCAGCATTGTTAGTGGTATATCATTACAAAAGACAATTACTATAAAAGGGCAAGTATGGTTTAGTCACATGACTGATAAATATAGCGGCTGGGGAGTCATTGAGGTTTAGATAGAGCTAGAAATCCAAGAGGCAGAGGTTCATTGAGGTTTTGAATATGATAATGTACACTCTTACTGAGATATAATAAGAGTTCCAAGAGTAAATTCAAAATTGAAAGACACGACAGTGTTTCTGGGTCTGATCACATATAAACATGATGAAGAGATAACATGTATTTATCTTATTTAAATTTCAATGCTACAGGATTGAAAGAAATCTCTTGGAAATAAATACAAATACCATCATTTGAGTCATTGAGGTCCAAATGAAGATTTTAAAATAACACGGAAGTATTTTTAGCCAACCGTTGGTGGTTTACTTGGGGATGCAAGCTGTGGTAGTAGGCTAGTTTCAAGGCAGTTTACTAAGTATGGGGTTTATTCAGAGGTGGCAGTTTTAGACTTCTCAGAAAACATGTTTCAT
The DNA here is from genome assembly GCA_007258455.2 of Sequoia sempervirens. Lineage (NCBI taxonomy): Eukaryota > Viridiplantae > Streptophyta > Pinopsida > Cupressales > Cupressaceae > Sequoia > Sequoia sempervirens. The sequence goes on along the minus strand of VDFB02172906.1, from coordinate 16,242 downwards.
TAGTGTTATGAGTTCATCAAAAGGAGGTAAAGGTCTTGTCAAAGGGTTTTTGTTGATACTATGCATGCAGGTGCTGCAATACACTATTGGCCATCTCCCTTTACTGCTATAACAAAAATTAGTCATGTTCTAAGACCTAGTGATGTGTTTGTGGCAACAACTTTTGCACTTCCTATGTTTGCAGATCGGGCACAGATCAAAGAAGGAGGTTCAAGGAGATAATACAACTTGTACTAAGCTAATAGTAGGGGTTATCAAGGAGAAGATATCATCATATACAAGAGGGACCCAAAAAATTTCAAATGCCCAGACACTAAAAGAGACACCAAGCCATGTGCTCAATAAAAATTCATAAGTCATAAAATAGAAAGAAAGCTTTCTGATGGGTGGGTAAAACCCAAAATGCAAATAATGTATAGGAAGCCCTTATAGTGATTTGGATGGAAAACAAATTTAATTTGCAAGGAAATACATAGAAAATACAAGAATATTTATTATTTCCTGCATATGAACTCATGGCCGCCAGATAGAAATGCCCAGAAAGTATAATATAGCAAGTAAGATGGCGTCAAGGCAGTCAAAATAAAGAAAATGAGCATGAATATAAACATAAAGGAAATAACAGAAGAATTTCCTACTTTTATACCCAACAAGCATATATGGAGTCACAAATCAAATTAACCTTAGCAGGGGTTATCACAGTAAAAAGAGGAAGATACAAATAGGGTTTTGAGGAAATCCCTGATATCTAGAAAATTTCCTAGCCATTAATAAAGAAACGTGCTCAGAAACTACAGAGAAGAACAAAATGGGGCCCAGCTATGGCCATTTACAAATGGAGACATTTTGTGATTTCGCAATATACTTGAAGCCACGACTTGCAGGTTTCTCCAATGGCCGACTAAACATTTCTTGAAACCTTAGTCATATTATAATCTTGCACAGTATTTTCATAAAAAAGGTGAATAATGATACTGCTAGCTATTTTCTTTCAATTAATCAAATATAGATAGAAATGAATGTTTCAAGCAGAGCTCGAATTGAGCATAAAATGCATAGGAAACCAAATCATACACCCAAATAGTTGTTGTTTAAATGTTAAAAAAATGATGATGCTTACGAAATACACATATAATCTGCATATAGAAGCTTTAGAAAAACCCTTGACCTGTGCTCATCTATGGTGGCACCTCCATAAGTTATGAAATCTCTAGAATGAAGATAAGGGAAAAACGAAAGGAATGAATGAGTTTGCCTCATATTTTCTTTAGGGTTTCTTTCCCTAGCATGGCCGCAGCTAATTTCTTCAGAAGTTTCAAAGAATGAACAAAATGATGTTTTCTTTGCTGCCTTTTGATGTTAGGGTTTTTTCTCTTCCCTAATATGTCGATAGCAAACTCACATTTTACTTTATCTTTCAAAATCAAATGCTGAGTTATTTGACCCATGATCTTATTTCTTTTAAAGTACCTTGGGGGGTTTTATTTTAATTTCTTCTTCTCTTATATTTTCCATGTCACTATTTTGTGATTTTCTAACTTATTTATATTAGATATATGGAGAATTAAACTAGTTTCTTTTGCATTTATTTTATATGTTGTAAAATGTTTTAATTTAAATGATAAATTATAAATCATTTAATTTAAAGCATTACCTTTTAAATGCAAAAGAAACAGGAGCATATATGCATTTGACCATGCCATGGAGAGATGAAGATATATTTGTATTTATGACTGAAAGGAAAATCTTGAGAAGTTGAGAAACACGTTGGAAGAGTATATAGGGTCAATGATGCAGTTTGCGAACACTTGGAGCAAACATAGGCATTTTATTCTAGTTTTGAGACACAAGGAGAGCATCTAGGGGCTGATTTATTGAACTTTTATCTTGGACTTGGTCAAACTTGACCTTTTCACACATATTGAAGCCTTTTAGAGTGAATATTGTTACTATATTTTTGGCTTTTTGAAGCCATCTGAGTTCATGATGCTTCTAGAGCCTCTTCTAGTGGAGTTACTTAGACTTGATCATATATTATCATTTGTAACTCATTATGGAGTAGTTCTTACTAGGCAATTTCTGAAGATAGTGATTTTTTTTGCAAATCCTTTCTCAGAGTTGAGCTTGTTATGTAACTCAGTCTTGGATACTGAAATTCAATGAGAAAGCCTTGGATGTTGTTGATACAAAGTTTTTTCCTTCTTGTACAATGCATTATTGTGTGTCCTACATGATTGATCAAGTTATTTGTGAGGAATTCCTCATCTCCTTTTAGCTTTGCTTCATGATTTTGATACCTTTATGCATAGGTGTGTTAATGCAGGTTACAGATGGTGCCGCAAAAAATGCCAAGAATGGCTTCTAGCTGTTAGATAACTCTCCTCCTTGAAGTGAGCTTTCAAACCCTTCTATGAAATATTTATGTAGAGAACATACAGTAATAAGTAGTGTGGATTTATGCTATCATTTTTCAATTAAGTGCTCAAGTTTTGAGTTTCTTTCAAGTCCTCTTTTAAAGTTAGGTGTATCACCATAGAATAATAGTATATCAGTTTTCATTTTAGTATAATCCTTCTCCCTTTTCCTTACAAATCATTAGATTAGGTGATACCAAGAGGAAGTCGGCCTTCTCCGGAGGTTGACCTTCCTTTATAAGTAGCTCACGGCATTAGAGGTCATCCCATGTTTTCTCTGAAAAGAAAGCTCTGACAACTTAAATTTTTCAAATCTTGCAGCTTAGCTAGGGTGCAATTTCAGTAGTTAACAATTTTGGCATGCCTGGTGGGACAAGTTCCACATCATATTCTTGGTTTGGTATGCAACCAACAAGTTTCAGACTTTGGAGAAGTTATTTTAGCATACTTGGCAACTTTGTGAAGTGAAAAAACAACAAAATTAGTAGTGTCACAACTTATGAGAAGAGTACAAACACAAAGTTCCAAAGAATTCAAATTTTTGCAGCTATCACCACCTAGAATACAAGGCAAAACAACAAAAAGAGTACCTCCTTTTAAGCGAGTACATTCTACATCACCTAGTGTTAGACTAGAAATAGTATTTTCACTAGCAAGGATGAGAGGAAGACCCTCTAAGAGGAAAAGTGGGAATCATTCAGCCTCACTGAGCCTTAGAATAGCAAGGTCTCCTTCAAGTAGTCCAACTACATTTACTAGTCATATACGTTTTGCAACTTTACCTTCTTCAAGTTCTACTGCTGCAACAAGTTCATCAACTACTATTTCTACATATTTGAATCCACCTCAACCACCTCCAATGGCTACTGCCAGAAATCAGCCCTTTGTGCCATTTAATGGAGGCATTCCATTAAATTTGGCACAACATTATGATATACCAGTGGCAACTTTGAAGAGCTTTCCAATCTTTACTAGTGAAGACCAAACAACTCCAATTGAGCACATAAGGGATGTTGCTTCCTTATGTGGTGTTCATCATATTACACAAGAAGACGTAGTTGTAAGGCTACTTGCAACTTCATTCAAAGGAAGAGAATTACGGTGGTTTAAGAGTCTTGGAGTAGGTTCAATTGCAACATGGGATGAGTTGGGTGACAAATTACACAAGCAGTTTCAGGATAGGTCTGACAACTTGTCTCTATTAGAGCAATTGACTACAATAAAAAGAGCTCCTCAAGAGAAAATGAATGATTTCATCTTCATATTTCAAAGAACTTGGGATAGAATCCCTATAACACTGAGACCACCTCTAGAATATGTATTTTTTTATTATTTGAAGGCTCTTAACAGTGATATGGATGTTATCATACAATCAATGGGAGATGTTTCTCTACTTGATGCCTTTGAGACAACAATTAGAGCAGAAAATTGCTTAATACAGGAAGAAAGATAGCTCCTAGGCCAGCAATGCCTATTTTTCTAGAGATACAGCCAAATATACCACTTCATATTCCACCATTTGCATAATTACCTATTGTACCAGCATTACCAACTATTGGTAAACAAGAATTTTTTGTTCTAGTACAGTCCCAGGAGTTGCAAGAAATAAAAGAGAGCCAACAAAAGATTGAAAACATTTTGCAGACCTTTGGTAACAAGTTGGTGAATTTAGAAAAGTAGCAATCTTACACCAGGCCTTATCAACAGCAAAATCAAACTTCAAATCAACCATTTCAAGGTAATAGGCAGTAGTACCAAGGAAATTTCCAAGGTCCAAGACAAAATGTGAATCAAAGGCCTTTTCAGGCATATAATCCAGCACTTATTAGTGTAGCTAGGGACCTTGTTCCTATTCATAATAACTTGGTTGCTAATTATGAGTGGTGCTACCCATGTAACCAACCACATAATCAAGCTACATGTTCCAATGGAGTTATAAATCAAGCTCTTATGGTACATAATGCTTTAGGTTCACAGCATAACACACTCAATGATGCACCTCCACAACACCAAGATCAACTTACAAATGAAACTACCTTACTTAACTAGCAAGGGGAAGAATTCTATGGATTGAATGTAAATAATTCTCTAGTTGCAGCTAATACTAGGGCAAAGAAAAGAGATTTTGAACTTGATCAAGTAACTGACAAATGAAAAGTAGCAGCTGCAGAACCATCTACATCTCAAGTAACTCATGTTTTGCAAAGAAATCATCAACTCCCAGTCAAGGAGCAACCACACTTGCAAGTTGATCATGCTGGTGTAAAGGTACATCATAAAGCAAACCCAGTTGTACCTTATAGCATTATTGATAATATGAAAAAGATGAACGTAACGATGTCTATGTGGGATTCATTGGCTATACCAAGTCAAAAGGACATGTTATAGTTAGCCTTGTTAAATCTGAAAGTGTCTGATGAGTCAGAGTCTTCAATAGGTCAAGTTAGAGTTTTATTGACAAATAATCCTCAAGAAAATGATAAGAAGCCCAATAAAGAGGTAGGAAAATACATCAAACCACCCTCGTTTTATGTGTCTGTAATCATAGGTGATAAGTTAATCCATAATTGTATGGTAGACAATGGAGCTAGTAGATTTGTAATGCCAAAACAAATTGTTGACAAGTTAGGACTAAAATATCAGCCTTTAGAGAAAGGAGTGATTCAATTCGATGGTACTTCAGTTAATACTTTAGGTGTTATAAATTTTTTGAGTCTTACTCTTCATGCTTGTCTGAACTTTTCAGTTCCTCAAGACATATGTGTTATAGATCTCCCACCTTTCTTTTCCTTGTGTCTGTCAAGAGACTTTACAACTAAGATAGGAGGTTATGTGTTAGTTGATTGGTCACATATGTTGTTTAGAACAAGATATGGAACCAAAGTTACCATTAAATCTGAAAAGTTGGCCAAAGATCACATTGAGCCATATAACCCAAGTTCTATTAATGTTGTTCCTATTGCTGTAGACACAAATTGTGTCATTTTTACTGATAGTGAGCTAGCTGCTGCTCAAGAACTTCAAGCAAAAGTTGTTCCTAATGTGTTGTTACATGAATGGGCAGTTGAAAATGTGTTAGAAAGTCATGAAGACCTTATTTAGGATACTGGTATGGGAAATTATGTGATGCTTGAACCTGAAGCAGAAGTTCCAAACCTTGAGAAGGGAAAAGATCAGTTGTTACAACAACAAAATGAACTTTGGGAAATGTTTTTTGATGGTTCCAAAAGCAAAAATGGAGCAGGTGGAGGCACAATGCTGGTTTCTCCACAGGGTGATAAGTACTTTTCAGCCTTTCATTTTTCTTTTGCATGTTCTAACAACATTGTTGAGTATGAATAACTCATTCAAGGCCTTGAGTGGGAAAGGAAAAGAGGAATTTTGGCTTATCTAATGCTGGTGCCACCTTTCAGTGTGCCATGGATATGGCGTTTCAGAGTTTAATTCAAATTTTTTTGCTTGTTTACCTAGATGATGTAACTGTTTATTTCAAGAATGCAAATGAACACTTGTCACATCTCAAGAAAGTTTTTGAAAAATGCAGAGAGTATGGAATATCTCTCAATCCGAAAAAGAGTATCTTTGCAATTCATGAAGGTAAACTATTAGGCCACATAGTTTCAAAAGAAGGAATTACCATTGATCCCTAAAGAGTGAAGGCCATTCTTGAACTGCCATTACCCAATCACAGAAAAGGATTACAGAGCTTTTTAGGTAGAATCAATTTTTTAAGAAGATTCATTCCTGATATTGCAAACTTACTACAGCCTTTGACTGCCATGCTTAAAAAGAATGCAATTTTCAGTTGGACTAGAGAAGCAAAACATAGTTTTGAAGAAATCAAGGAAGCTTTAGCATCAGCCCCAACACTGGTAAATCCATATTTCTCTAAAGACTTTATTTTATGTTTTTTTGGTAGCATTAGCTCAATTTCTACTATGTTGGTTCAGAAAAATAGTGATAATTTAGAGCAGCCAATAGCTTTCTTTAGTCAAGGACTTGTTGATTATGAAGAGAAATACACATTTGTTGAGAAACATGTTCTCGATGTGATCAAAAGCTTAAAGAAGTTTAAACCTCTAGTTTCAAATAATAAAATTCATATTTTGGTTGCACACCCAAGTGTGAAAGAATTTTTGTTGAATAAATATTTGAGTGAGAAAAGAGTAGGGTGGATCACAAAAGTAATGGAATTTGATGTTGACATCAACATCACAAAACTTGTCAAAGGTAGAGGACTTTGTGATAAACTTTCCTTAACTCCTGAAGATGCACAAAAATTAGAATCAAAAGTTGTTTTAGTTAATGACAATGAAATTCAAAATGTTTCTCCTGCATTAACAACAAGTTGGGTTCAAGAAATGACCCACTTTCTTCAAACTAGTGAATGTCCACTAGGTCTAGACAAAGCAAAATGAAGATACTTTACATTACAACCAATTCCTTACATCCTCATTGACAATATTCTTTTCAGGAAAGATCTGAATGGTGTCTTGTTAAGGTTTATTGATAATGATCAAATAGAAAAGATACTTCATGAATTTCATGATGGAGTTTCAAGAGGTCATTTTTCTCCAAGGACAACTGCTTGGAAAAACATGAGAGATGGTTACTTCTGGCCTAGCTTATTTAAAGATTCATATGCATGGTCAAGAAAGTGTGTTAAATGTGCTTTATTTGCAGGAAAAGAAAAACTCCCTGCTATGCCTTTACATCCAATCCAGGTAGAGCATCCCTTCATGAGATGGGGCATTGACTTTATTCGACCAATTAATCCCCCTTCATGAGATGGGGCATTGAATTTATTGGACCAATTAATCCCCCTTCCAGTGCTGGTCACAAGTGGGTGCTTACAACCACAGACTATTTTACATGGTGGACAGAAGTAGTAGCTTTGAAAGAAGCTAATGAATCTTCCATTCTGAGCTTTTATGAAGATATAGTCACCAGATTTGGAGTTCCTGATTCCATTATTTCTGATAACGCACTTGCATTTTTTGGGTTAAGAGTTACAGATTGGGCTGTTAAATATGGAATTCATTTGAATACCTCCTCCAATTATTACCCATAGGGTAATTGTTTAACTGAAAGTACAAATAAAAATCTGATCAGAATCATTAATAGGACCATGGAGGAGAATCAAAGGGTTTGGCATACCATATTGAAATATACACTTTGGGCAGATAGAATAACCCCTAAGAGATTAGTTGGTAACTCACCATATGTACTTGTTTATGGTAAAGAGGCCAGATTACCTCTATCTGTAGAGCTTCCAGCTCTAGATATTGTTCACCAATTAGAGATGTTTGAAGAATAGGACCCAATGTCCATAAGATATGCAGAGCTCATGGAGCTCAAAGAGACAAGAGACAAAGCAATGAAAACATTGGAGTATCACCAGCTCCAAACAAAGAAAACATTTGATAAGAAAGCTAAAGCCAATGTTTTTAGGGAAGGTGATCTTGTTCTTAAGTGGGATGTGCTAAAAAGTGGACTAGGAAAGCATACAAAATTTGACCATTTCTGGGCATGCCCATTTATTATCACTTAATGCAAAGAGCATAACACATTCTAGCTTTCAAACATAGATGGAGAGGTGTTACGAATCCCAGTGAATGGGATTCACCTCAAACGATGTTTTGAGGTATGATTTATCATTGTACATATTAGGTTAGGTTTTCTGATTTCAATAAGTTCCACTGCACTCCAATTTAGTTGTTGTTTCATTCCCTAAGTGTTGTTCCAACACAGTAAATAGTTCTACTTCAGTATTTTTCCTATTTTCAATAAATTTCCAAGTGAGCTACAACCTTGAGAAAGGTGTTTTAGGTTTGTTTCTGAGTTTTCCTAATGACTCCATGCCCAATGGACAAGTCTACGCTACTAGTTGTATGTTTAGTAGGCAAACATCCAGCAAATGTCACCAAAATGTTACCAAATTTTCATCTACAGGCTCAATCAGGATGAACCATCTATGTTTCAAAATGAATGGTACATTTTAAACCTTCTATATTACATTCAATTATACAAATGAAACAACTTTATGAGATTAAAAGAATACAAAATTATTACATTCATACAAGTGAATGAGACATAAAATACTTTTACAATCTTTATGAGAATGTAATCTTTATCGAATGCAATAAGATACATGTGTCTCACACAACAAGTCGTGAGACTAACTTTTCCTTGATACAGATAAAGACGAATTAATACATGAATAAATGAAGGAAAATAAATGTGCATGTAAGAGGGATGACTAGTCACTTCCTGAATGACTGGTTGATGTTTGTCTCGCTTTGGTGTTTTCCTCATTGCTTTTCCTTCCTAATTTCCATGCACTCTTGTTCCTACAGGAGTAAATCAATGTATTAGAGTTGTACTCTAAGCAATGAAAGGTCATAACCATACACAATCATTTTTATCATCCACCTATGCATGTATTAACTCATCTCCATGTGCATCAAAGATCAATGAATGCCTTAGGTGTCTAGGAAAACCATTTGGTCAACATATACACAAAAGGCAGTCATTTTTTCTAACTTATTTGTTTCATGTGCAGCTACAGGTGAAATTATTTATCTGATCAAATATGAGTGGTGGAAATGTGGCTCCAAAAAGGGTTGAGCCCAACTCATATGCACAATCTTTTAAGTTCTTCAGTGCATCCAATGTAGATTACCAAGTTTTAAATCTACAACAACTTTTTAAATGTAGATTGCAACTACAATATGCAGTTCCAGCCATAATATAAGAACATAACTTGTTCTTTTCAAGTGATATTTATCACTATGAGGATGATATATAAAAGAGTACTAACAATTAATCTCCATATGAGCAGATCTACTATGACAGACTTGTTAAGAATCTTCCCAGTGATAAAAGATAAGGTATAGGTCAAAGAATGTGTTAAGATTGGAGTAATATTAAATGATGACAATCAACATTGTTAGTGGTATATCATTACAAAAGAAAATTACTATAAAAGGGAAGGTATGGTTTAGTCACATGACTAATATATATAGCGGCTAGGGAGTCATTGAGGTTTAGATAGAGATACAAATCCAAGAGGCAAAGGTTCATTGAGGTTTTGAATATGATAACATACACTCTTACTGAGATATAATACGAGTTCCAAGAGTAAATTCAAAATTGAAAGACATGATAGTGTTTTTGGGTCTGATCACATTTAAACAAGATGAAGAGATAACATGTATTTATCTTATTTAAATTTCAATGCTACAAGATTGAAAGATAGCTCTTGGAAATAAATACAAATGCCATCATTTGAGTCATTGAGGTCCAGATGAATATTTTAAAATAACACAAAAGTATTTTTAGCCAGCTGTTGGTGGTTTACTTGGGGATGCAAGCTGTGGTAGTAGGCTAGTTTTAAGGCAATTTAGTAAGTATGGGATTTATTTAGAGGTGGTCGCTTTAGACTTCTCAGAAAACATGTTTCATTAGTGTTATGAGTTCATCAAAAGGAGGTAAAGGTCTGGTCAAAGGGGTTTTGTTGATACTGTGCATGCGGATGCTGCAATACACTATTGGCCATCTCTCTTTACTATTATAACATAAATTAGTCATGTTTTGAGACGTAGTGATGTGTTCGTGGCAACAACTTTTGCACTACCTATGTTTGCAGATCGGGCATAGATCAAAGAAGGAGGTTCAAGGAGATAATACAACTTGTATGAAGCTAATAGCAGGGGTTATCAAGGAGAAGATAACATCATATACAGGAGGGACCCAGAAATTTTCAAATGTCCAGACACTAAATGAAGAGACACCAAGCCATGTGCTCAATAAAAATTCATAAGTCATAAAATAGAAAGAAAGCTTTCTAATGGGTGGGTAAAACCCAAAATGCAAATAATGTACAGGAAGCCCTTATAGTGATACAAATGGAAAACAAATTTAATTTGCTAGGAAATACATAGAAAATACAAGAATATTTATTATTTCCTGCATATGAACTCATGGCGGCCAGATAGAAATGCCCAAAAAGTATAATATAGCAAGCAAGATGGCATCAAGGTAGTCAGAATAAAGAAAATGAGCATGAATATAAAGTTAAATGAAATAACAGAAGAGTTTCCTACTTTTATACCCAGCAAGCATATATGGAGTCACAAATAAAATTAACCTTAGCAGGGGTTATCAAGGTAAAAAGAGGCAGATAGAGTTAGGGTTTTGAGGAAATTCCTGATATCTAGAAAATTTCAAAGCCATTAATAAAGAAACGTGTTCAGAAACTATAGAGAAGAAAAAAATGGGGCTAAGTTGTGGCCATTTACAAATGGAGACATTTTGTGATTTTACAATATACATGAAGCCATGGCTTGCAGGTTTCTCCAATGGCCAACTAAAAATTTCTTGAAACCTCAGTCATATTATAATCTTTCACAATATTGTCATAGCAAAGGTGAATAATGATACTACTATCTATCTTCTTTCAATGTATCAAATATAGACATAAATGAATCTTTTAGGAAGAGCTCGAATTGAGCATAAAATGCACACGAAACCAAATCATACACCCAAATAGTTGTTTAAATGTGAAGAAAATGATGATGCTTACCAAATAAGCATATAATCTGCATATAGAAGCTTCATAAAAACCCTTGACCTATGCTCATCTATGGCGGCGCCTTCATAAGTTATGAAATCTCCAAAATGAAGATAAGGAAAAAATGAAAGGAATGAATGAGTTTGCCTCAGATTTCCTTTAGGGTTTCTTACCCTAGCATGGCCACAACTAATTTCTTCATAAGTTTCAAAGAATGAACAAAATGACGTTTTGTTCTCTGCCTTTTGATGTTAGGGTTTTTTCTCTTCCCTAATATGCTGATAGAAAACTTACATTTTATTTTATCTTTCAAAATCAAATGCTAAGTTATTTGACTCATGACCTTATTTATTTTAAAGTACCTTGGGGGGTTTTATTTTAAGGTATTCTTCTCTTATATTTTCCATGTCACTATTTTGTGATTTTCTAACTTATTTATATTAGATATATGGAGAATTAGACTAGTTTCTTTTGCATTTATTTTATATGTTGTAAAATGTCTTAATTTAAATGATAAATTATAAATCATTTAATTTAAACCATTGCCTTTTAAATGCAAAAGAAATAGGAGCATATATGCATTTGACCATGCCATGGAGAGATGAAGATATATTTGCATTTATTACTGAGAGGAAAATCTTGAGAAGTTGAGAGACACATTGGAAGAGTATATAGGGTTAGTTGATGCAGTTTTTGAACACTTGGAGCATACATAGGCATGTTATTCCAGTTTTGAGACACAAGGAGAGCATCTAGGTGCTGATTTATTAAACTTTTATCTTGGACTTGGTCAAACTTGACCTTTTCACACATATTGAAGCCTTTTAGAGTGAATATTGGTGATATATTTTTGGCTTTTTGAAGCCATCCGAGTTCATGAAGCTTCTAGAGCCTCTTTTGGTGGAGCTACTTAGACTTGATCATATATTATCATTTGCAACTCATTATGGAGTAGTTCTTACCAGGCAATTTCTGAAGATAGTGATATTTTTTGCAAATCCTTTCTTAGAGTTGAGCTTGTTATGTAACTTAGTGTTGGATACTGAAATTCAATGAGAAAGCCTTGGATGTTGTTGATACAAATTTTTTTTCTGCTTTTACAATGCATTATTGTGTGTCCTACATGATTGATCAAGTTATTTGTGAGGCCAGTATCAGAGCCTAATCAAATTTGGTTTTAGTTTTGGTTTGTTGGGTTTTTTGGACTAATCTAGGTTTCAGTGGGAGCTTATGCAAAAGATACTTTGTGATATTGTTGTAGGAATTTTTAGATGGAAATTTCATCAAGGAGAATAGAGATGGATAAATTTTCTAGAAATAATTTTTATATGTGGAAGCTGGAGATGGAGGATCTATTGATAGATCGAGATGTGTGGGATGTTGTTGATGAGAATGTTTCAAGTCCTACAGATCCTACTCAAGTTGCTCAATATGATGGTGTGGATCATAAATCCAAGGGTCTAATCATATTGTGTTTGGAAGAATCTATTTTAATTAATGTCAATGAGGATATCTTTGTACATAAACTATGGAAGAAGCTTGGTGAGATGTATTAAGACAAATATTTAGTGAAAAATATTTTCTTGAGGAAGGTGTATTGCTTGAGAATGGAAGAGGGTGGATGAATAACAAACCACCTTGATGCAGAGGGAGGTGGAGACCTTCTCAAAATGACTCACACATGAACATCAGATCAATTTCAAAATGGGTTTCAAAGAACTTATCAAAATTCCACCATATAGCATGTCCTCCCTTGTAGCATAGACAACCTGGTTTAAGCCACTTTACACTCAAACTTTCCAAAACACTTAACAAATAAAATATGGATTGAGATACCCTTTTAGGGCCTACACAACATATCCAAAAACCAATAGTGATTCTTTTGGACCAACATATACTTTCAATACACCTACCCTGCCTAAGGCTACTTAATTAGCCTACTTTTACAAAGTAATTCCCCTCTAACTTTATCCCCTGATTAAGAAAATTTCAACAGTGTCTCAAATTATCTCAAAACCAAGGATTTTCAAGGTCCTAACCTTCTATGACACCTCTAAGATCCCTGATCACAAAACCCTCCATAAAATACCTCAAAACTAGGGCTTCTTGGATCTTGGCTTTGGACACACTTCCAAAACTTTTTTATTGACTCTACACCATTAGGATAACATATTTAGACTATCCCAACTCAAAAACATACCCCTCATTAAGGCAGATCTTCTACTGCTATACCCTAGCCTCCATCTTCAAGCATTTTTCACTCTGATTTCTTGGTGTACACCACTTGATTCCTCTTTCCTGCAATTTAGGTTGTTAGAATGATATGATAAAAGTTAATTATGATCCATTTCATTGGTCTCAGTTATATATTCCCATGAAATGGATCATTCATCATGAAAAACCCTCAAAACTAGTGCAAAGTTTGTGTTTCCTTGAGGACAGTCAATATAAAATGCAAAGAAATTAATTATTACTTCTTTCAGAGCCTTAAATGGTGTTAAAAAATGTAAAAAAAAACTCCTAAATCATCCTAATAGACATAACTTCAATACAAATCAAGTATTCTTCAAAAGAACACAATAAAATGCAAGAAAACTGTGTTTTTTCACTATTTCCAAAAAACAGTCCGTACAGTCCTTCCAAAAACTGATCAAACTCCATAAAAATGATTATTTTGGGGTTATAGAACCATTCCCCAACTTATCCAACCATTTTGGATTGATTACAATGCATAATTACCTCTAAAACACCTAAAACTCATTTTGCCGCCTAAAGTGGATTTTTGAAAATTTGAATTTCCAAACTCTTATTCTATTAATTCCTATTAACTAGAAACATTAAAAACCAATACATTATTATTGTTGAACCTTATTTGACACCATTAAAGCATTATAAACCTATTTAACATCCTAGAACATGATTGTTCCCTTTATATTGCATTTTGGTCCTAGGGTCCTTATCAGGACCCTTAGGACAGTTAACTCTCTTATTACATTTATCCTTTCCAAATGCCATTATAGGCTTCAAAAGGTCATAGTTGATGTTTTTATATGCTGGATAGGTCCTCCTGACCCTTGCAAACTCCTGACCCCTGAAGTGTTCCGTGAGGGGCTTGGGTGCTCCTGCACCACACCTGGAAGCATTCAATATGTTGGTGTATTAGTTGGCATCAATTGGTGTCAAAATGGATGAGGAGGAAAAATCTTAGATCTTGCTTTGATCTTTTCCTAATTCATGGGATTCTCTTGTTATGAATATTAGGAGTACTTTTTTAATTTTGAAGACTGAAGATGTGGTGGGTTCTTTTCATTTTGAAGAGATGAGGAGGAAGGTATCCGTCACTACCAAGGAGGCTCTAAATGTTCATTTAAGACCTAAGGAAAAAGGCAAGAAGAATGAGAAGAGTGAAAAATCCAAGTCTAGGGGGGGATCTAAATCTCCTAGAAAGTCCAAAGTTATTTGTTGGAACTACGGTAAGCTTGGACATGTTCGTAGGGAATTCAAAGAAGAAAGAAGAAGAAAAAGAAGAAATTTGATTATGATTCTGAGTCGGAAAAGGAATATTGCAACACATTGATTGTAGCTTTGAAAACTCATTCAGGTAATGATTCATGGTTAATTGACTCAAGTGCATCTTTCAATATGACCTTTAATAAATATTGGTTTTTTTAATATAAAGAATTTGATAGAGGTAAGGTGTACTTGGGTGATGATTCTCATTTAGACATCATTGGTTGTGGTAAAGTTAAAATCAGATTTCCTGATGGTAGAATAAAAATGATTAATGGTATGTTGCATATCCCTACATTAGTATGGAATTTGTTATTTGTGAGAAAACTAATACATGTGGGTGTGCAAAGTGTATTTTTTGATGCAGGATGCAAGATGGTTAGAGGTGCTATGGTTATTGCTAAAGGTGTCAGATATGGCACATTGTATAAGCTTGATCAATGCATTCACTATTGAGTGCAATCGTACTACTGTGAAAAGAAAGTATGTGGAAGAAGTGAGGGTTTCACCTTTAGCAGATGGTAATGGATTTTGGGTACCTAAGAGTGCTATTTCTTCTAAAACAAAGTTATCTATAGAGAAAACTATGTTATGGAACTAAAGACTTGACCACATTGGAGAAAAGGTTCTAAGGACCTTGAAAAATAAAAACCTTGTTGAAGGTTTGTCTAATTGTAATATTGAATTTGAATTCTATGATCATTGCATTTATTGAAAACACAACCATTTTTAGGTTTACTCAAGTTCCCATAAATCTTGTGGTGTATTGGATCTTATTCATTATGATGTGTTTGGTCTTGTAGATATTCCTTCAATTAATAAATCTGCATATTTGTTTCATTTATTGATGATTATAGTAGAAGGACATGGGTATATTTTCTAAAGAGTAAATATGAAGTTTTAAGTCAATTTAAAGAATTTAAAGTAATGGTTGAGTTGTGGACTAAAAAGAAAATAATTTTTTTGAGGATTGATAATGGTGGTGAGTTTTTCTCTAATGATTTTGATAGATTCTATAAAACTTGTGGTATTCATAGACAGAAGAAAAATTCATATTCTCCACAACAAAATGGAGTTATAGAAAGAATGAACAAGACACTAATGGAGAAGGCTAGGATTTTGTTGGGTGGTGTTGACCTAGAACAAAGGTTTTGGGTTGAAGTTGTTGCCACTACCTGTTACCTGATTAATAGGTCTCCTACATTAGCTCTTGTTGATAATATGCCTATAGAGGCATGGTTGGGTCATAAGCCTTCATTAAGACATCTTAGATTTTTTTTTTGCAATGCATATGCACATGTCCCGAAGGAGAAGTGAACAAAGTTGAAGAATAAGGCTGTGAAATGTATCTTCATCAGATACAGTTATGGTGTGAAAGGATACAAGCTTTGGGAACCTATTGCACAAAAGGTAATATATAGTAGAATTGTTATTCCTTCTTCTATTACATTGCAGCTAGAACAAAGTAAAGAGGAAGATGTGATTCAGTTTCCTTCTACACCTGAGAAAATTGAATCACGGCCCAAGGATAGAAAATAAGTTAAGGAGAGGTCATCTAGCTCTAGATCTTTAGAAGAGAGGAAGAACCTCCAACTCAACTTGTTTGTTTGTCTACAAGGAATAGAAAACCACCTCAAATCTATACACTTGATGATTGGATATCTATTTTTTCTTTTTATACTAACATGGATGAACCCAAATATATAGAAGAGGCATTAGGTATGAATGATGAAAAATCTTGGAAGA